>MU132357.1:12118-22565 GCA_015039395.1 Ceratobasidium sp. AG-I | reverse complement strand
AGATTTCAGGACCAGCCAGCCGATATCAGCGCTTACTTTGAGCCTCAACTCCATAGATATTAACTCCGCCCTGTAATGAAGGTCAATGCCAACCTCTTCGACCAAATAGAAATAAAACCCCACCTTCCTAGGACACGCCTCCGTCACCCTATTACATCCGAAGCAACTAATCTCCTCAATCTTCTTACACCCATCCAAAATCTCCTTCAGCGTATAATCGTCCACCGCACGGACGAACCCAATATCCAACTTACGCAACTCCGGGCACGAAGCCGAAATCATCTTGCACGCCTCCTCGTCGGCGCTTTTCCATCCGTTTATCAGGAGCTCTCGGATCGTCGATGCAGCTAGCCGCTCAAGTAGGGCACGGAGGGAGTCTGTGGATGGGAGTGGGTTGTGGCGCATGTCTACGCACTCGAGTTCGGCGTCTTTGCTGTATTCTGTGAAAAACTTGGCAACACCTTCGTCTGTGAGTAGTGGAGTGTCGGAGAGCTTGAGTGTCTTGAGAAGAGGAACGTGTGGCATAACGCCGTCGAGGAGGACAGCGTCGGTGAGAGAGTGGTGCCCGCCAAGATCCAGGAATTCGATGTTGGCGCCGATTGCACTGAGGAGCTCAACGACAGGGTCGTCGGTCAAAGAAGCCTCACCGCCTGGGTAACAGAGTTCGAGGCGAGTAAGGTTCGTGCAAGTGTGTAGGAGGGGGAGCCAAGAGTCGTCCAGTCTGCCAACGTTGGACAACCTCAGTTCCGTAAGGCTTTCCGAACAGTTTTGCACCATTGCCTGACAACACGCAAAATCGAGCCTCGGTGAATGGGTCAATAAGAAGCTCTCCAACCTAGTCCCGATCCCGTCGAAGAAGCTGATAAACGCCGGCGCACGAGCTAAGAATGCGCCAAATAGTTCAAGTCTTGAGAGGTTCGGGAGGTCCGAGGCAAACAGTGGGAGAACGGTAGAGTCGACGCCGCGGCAATACTCAAGTCGGAGTGTTTCGAGGTTGGGATTAAGAGAGATCATAGTCTGGAAGGCAGCAGGTTCGAGTCGGCTAGCATCGTAGAAGGTGAGTTCGGTATTTTTGACGTCGTAGAAGAGTTTGCTGGTATGTTCGGTTCTGTGGTCCGGTAAGTATCAAGATAATAAGATAGACGCTGGAGGACTTACAGACTACGCTGTTTTGCGAGAATCTTTGCAATCCTGTCCATGTTGATTTGTCCAATGTCTCCAAGCGCCTCCAAATGATCAATGTTTTTGGCGATGATCTAAGAGTAATGTTAATATTGCGAAGACCTCCCGGGTGGAGTTACATACTTCGATACACATCGCAGCTAGCGACTTGAATACGTCCTTCTGCTCGTAATTAACAATCTTTCGTTTCTCAGTTGCTGGTTTACGACGCGGCGGTCCCGATTTTTTAAATGGATCCGCACCGCCAGCTTTCGCACAGGCATGGCATAGATATCCAGGTGGTGGATCAGCTGCCATAGTATATCGAGTCTAGTAAACAAGAAAAAACTCAATCCTGGCGCTTAAGATGTAAAGAATAAATCATACCACAGTGAAATTCTTGCCGCACACAGCACATGTCTCGAAGCTTCCAATAGGCGGAAGAGCTGTCGGCGCAATCGCAATACCTTTGGAGGGCGCCTTGTATTCGTCGGGGCCTTCGTCCTCGTCCTTCTTCTGGCGCTTCGCCTCGTGCGCAGCCTTGGCTTTCGCCTTAGCCTTCGCTAGATCCTTTTCGTTCTTCGCCCCTTTTCCTTTTCCTTTGCCCTTCGCGGGAGCTGGTGTTGATTTTTCTGCCTCTTCGTCTGTCGCGTCAAGGTTTTCTGAGTCCAAATCAGAGTCGTCTTTTTTGCCTCTTCCGCGCTGAGGGTCAAGGAATGAGAACACATATCGGGATGTATGAGCGATAACTCACTTTTCCTGAGGCTTTTCTCGGAGTAGGCTCAGCAGCGGAAGGTGTAGCGGGTGTAGCACTAGAAGGCCCAGCATCGTTGGTGGTCTCCTCGGCAGGCTCGTCGTTGGTTCTGATTCGGCGATGATACACATTCATAGGCCGCGCATCGATTCCTTGTTCCTTTAAGAGATCACTTCAACGTAAACGTAACTATCATCACATAGTCAACGCACCCGCAAAAACTCCGTGAGCGCGGAACCGGGCCCTCGAACGTTATTTGCTCGGCCAGCTCCTCTTCCCCTGCCTGACATGTTGATTTTTCAAGTTGAAAATTAGATTTGAGGAGACTTTTGTAAGAGAATGGCCGAAAGAACTGGGTAAAAAAAAACGGAGGTGGCGAGGCAGTGGTGGATCTCCGGCGATCCGCACGTCGCGATCTGGAGATGATGAATCAGTGACGCGGTCACATGACCTCTCACGTGAGTTCGGCCATGCTTAGACCAATATATCTTGGCCTGCTGTCTCATTCTACGCTTGTCGATGTTTGACTGTTCATTTTCTAGTTATGATCTTGAGATAGTCTGCCAAAAAAATTATGATCTCTCTTTGTTTGGAGTACTTTGGAACCCAATTTGTTCTACCGAGGGTGGATAGCTCGACTGCGTGGCGGTGCGTCATAACTCTGCTAGTGCAACCAGAAGTGAAGCATTCATCTCATGTCTCTTCGTGGCTGGGATTATATGCTTGGGTGATGCTTGGTCGTCGACGCTCATAATCTCGGTGGATACGCATTTCATGTGGACGACAACCACCAAACTCAGACAAATTGGCGGCCCGGTTCACCTCATGGGCCTCACGACCAATAATTGATTCTTTGGAGACTAGGCTTGCCCCAGAACCCAAATAGTCTACGAACCGCCTCAGGAAGAATTACAGTGCTTCTCTCGACAACCCAATGTGAAGTCAAAACATCTTGGCATCTCGTCAGTAAGGGTACCTCAACGTTTATTCCCTGCTATAGAGGGACTCGGCTCATTTATAATCACACTACATACTGTATTGAGGAACCTGGTGATCTTTGAGTGTACTTCGGAAGTTCTTCTCCCGAGTTCAGCGCATATGATCGCGTTAATTTCACTAATCTTCTCTATGGCAGCCTGTTACGACAATGACCCTAAGCTCTGGTAGTCGACGCCAAGCACTTGCAGTCCGATAAATATTCTCCGAACCGCTTGAGCAAGGGAGTAAACAAATCTCTACCCACACTCTTTTCAACCATGTCTTTCTCTCTGCGAATATTCGCTCTCTTTTCGCTCTTTTATTTCCACCTCGCATTTGCTGCATTCGGCGTCACGTCGGGATCTGGTTATCTCAGCGTTGACACCGACGCCGGACTTGTTTTCCGAGGTATATTTTCCTATTGAGTATTCTCCCGATCGGCATAACGTTGGCTAAATTGAACGGGTACAGTGAAAACGTCCAACGGAGATATTACTTCTTTGAAGTACAACGGCAAGGAATGTCAAGACCAGTCCAAGTTTACCCATATCGCTTCTGGGCTCGGGTCGGCGACAGTTACCTCGAAGGTCTCCGGGAACTACGCCACTGTGACTATCAAGACCTCGACCCTAGTAAGCCTAGCGTTGTTACTACTATTTCCGACCTGTAGCTCATGGAGTTTATGTATACTCTAGACGCAATACTACGTGGCTGTAAAAGGTCAAACCGCCATTTACATTGGAACATATGCGACGGCTGAGCCTACGGTCGGCGAGCTTCGGTTCATCGCCCGACTCAACAAGTCTGCTCTCCCTAAAGGCTTCACTGCTTCGGAAGTTGAAGGTAAAGCTATTATAGAGAGATTTTATAAACATTTGCTAACAACTTGAATTGGACAGGTGGTACCGTGGTTGAAGGAAGCGACGTCTTCAAAGTCAGCGGACAGACGCGCTCTAAGTTTTACTCCTCTGTCCCCTTCATCAACGACCAAGTGCATGGTGTCACTGGTAGCGGAGTTGGTGCCTTTATGGTAAGCCGCCTCCAGCTGCCTCACTTTTGGTTTCATTTTTACTCAGCTCTTACGTTCTTAGGTTATGCCTGGCAACGCCTACGAGACTACTTCCGGTGGACCTTTCATGAGGGACATCAACAATCAAGGTATTTATCGATTTTAGGCGTGATAAAACAAGAGCGTTTGCTAAACAGTGGTATTTCTAGCTGGTGCCCAGCAGGAGATCTACTTCTGTGGGTGCCATTGTCTTGAGATAAGGGTAGCTTACTTATACCTACCTCAGATATGAACTCGGGACACATGAAGACTGAAGAATTCCGCACTGGATTCTTCGGCCCTTACGCTCTCGTCTTTACATCTGGTACGCCTAATCTTTAAGCTATATTGGCAGCACTTCAATCTAAGAGACTTCTTATCTAGGAACTGCACCTTCTGGCAACCTCGACACAACCTTCTTCTCTACCCTCGGTCTCACAGGCTATGTCGCTGCCTCCGGGCGTGGCACAGTCTCCGGCACAATCTCAGGCGTTTCCTCTTCCTTCCAAGCAGTCGTTGGTCTCAAAAACGGAGCCGCGCAGTACTGGGGCAAGGTCTCTTCTGGATCGTATGCAATTTCTGGTGTTAAGCCTGGTATATACGCCGCAACCCTGTTCAAGAAGGAGCTTGAGGTTGGGACTGGTTCCGTGACCGTGTCGGCTGGGAAGACTGCGACGTTGAATATGAAGTCGAGTGAGAGCGTGAAGACTACCTTGTGGCAGATTGGAGTGCCCGACGGGACTCCGTCTGGATTCTTGTAAGTGTATGGTATTAAATAGAATAGTGGGTGTATGCTGATCCGAAACGCAACAGGAATGCTGATAGTACGCATACACTATTTACTCTTAGTATGATTTTCAACTGATCGTCGTTTCTTCATAGAAATCGAGACCATGCATCCGTAAGTTTCCTCTTACCATCCTAAAACAAAAATGTGTCTTACTAAAAATCACATGCAGGTCGGACTCGCGGATGTCCAGCTGGAAAGCGACCACATTTACAATCGGCAGCTCCTCGCCCGCTTCCTTCCCCATGGCCCAGTAAGCTTCCAACCGCCAAAATACGCTATCACATCTGACCCGCATGCAGGTTTATCTCCGTTAATAACCCCACAACGATCAAGTGGACCGCCACGTCGTCTCAGATTGGTACCCGCACTCTGCGCATCCGTACGACTTCTTCGTTCAACGGCGGGCGTCCTACCATCAAGGTCAATTCGTGGTCTTCTGCTAGTCCTGCGGCTCCGACTAAGATTGATTCGCGTGGCGTGACTCGGGGCAGCTGGAGAGGGTGAGTGTACCTATTCGCTCGTTCTGAATTTGTGTGCTGACATCCGACTGTTCGCTTCAGATACAACCAGATGTACGGTGAGTACCAGCTGAAACTTAACGTTAGGCGTGAAACTAATTATTTTCACTCGCAGAATACACCATTCCTGCAGGCACCCTTGTTACTGGCTCGAACACTTTCACTATCACGATCATTAGTGGGAACACGGGGGAGACTTTCTTGTCTGCGAACGTCGTCTACGACTCTATCGAGCTCTACTAGACTCGTATTTTTGAGTGTCCCGCAGGGTTATTGTACATATCGTGCGACCACTTGTGTGGTGTATGATACACCCGAAATGCATGCCCAAACACATCCTTCCGTCCTACCTACCTGCATTTTACAAGTGAACTTTATCAGATTGAAAAAGCAAGAACATGAAAGCGCCATAGTCCAATTTGCAGCTGCAGAAGAGATCGTCGTTTCAGTGTGATTTCACGCAGCTAGCTGGCGAACAAAAAAAGACCTCGGACTAGTTAGAGCACGATTACTCTCGAGTTAGAGGAGTCAAGCGCCACTACACGTCTCCAGGTTTGCGTGCGGTGAAGCTATACCAGGTTTCTCTGGGAGTGTGAATCATAGTGGAGAAAGGTACAAAAGAGTCTGAGTAGATCGAGGTGGGAGGTATCCCACAAACACTAGTCCACATCGCCTTGGAGCCTATCAAAGGGGATCTTTGAGTAAGCGTGCCCTTTTGTCGCATACAAGTCCGTACGATCCTCCGGCTACGCGTCGACGGTTAATAGAGTACAACTTTTCGTGCACAAGGGAACTTACACAAAGATCAGCCACAAACAGTCCCGCCACGACATGGACCACAAAAATGTATTCCTAACAACGGCATGTGAGGAGATGGAAAGTAATGGAGGCCAAGACAACATACAATCGAACTAGGAGTGTGCTCGACATTGAGACCCAGATTGTGTCGAGCAGCAAACACACGCAATTGGGAAAGAAGCTCTTTTGAATGGTCATATATTTCGGAGTGAGAACAAATTGCCCAAGCTGTAGGACCTGCGGCATGGTGGTCAAGCTCGCGATCAACAACCGACACTCCGGCCAGACTCACAAATGCCAAAACATGCTCGAGTACAAACTGAGCGGCTGCGAGCTCCTCACTTCCGATCATCGGAAATCAGGCGAGGGGCATGGAACACATAGTCACTCCATCGTGTACTCTCCTGAAAGGCAATCGCGTTGCAAATCAGTATAAGTCGCAAGTGGACAAGAGAGGCGTGCAAGCAAGTATAGTTTAACTGGAGGAGAAGCACCATACTCGCCGAGACCACCTAATCTAATACCCTTCGCCGCCTCGACCAGTTGACCAAAGGGAGTGCGGGGAAGATGACGTCAGATTGATTGATCGACGTCGGAGACAAACAAGACCCAAACATTGGGTAGATCACGAGCGAGTGTGGTTGAACCGGCGGAAGCAGAATGAACGGTGTGGTGGGAGACCTGAGAGCAGTGACGCTTGTGTGACGCTTTGAGGAACCAAATTTGATTAAAAGTCGATCGATCCTTCACAACTAGGTCTTTGTACGGGCGCTTAGATCACCAGCTTCGCCGACGAGTTAACTTCTGAGCAGTCATTAGTGTACTCTGATGGCGCTGAGAAATAACGAGCTCACCACACCCTCCCACATCTCAGACCTACTTGCTGTAAGAGCAAGTATTCTAACTCTACAGAGGAGTCGCTCCAATTTGAGCTCGCAAGAACCGTACCTACTAGCTGTTAATTTATTGCCAACCTAACTCATGCTATCGCTCACCGAATTCTTACAATGTAAACGTACGCGGGATGGGACTGTCACGATTTCTAAGTGATGGTGTCGTGGTGGTGAGGAAACTTCGATTGGTGCTGAAGTATTCGAAATTCATGATGGCGCTTGAGTAGCCTACTGGTGTCTCTCCTGCGCTCGTGTTATATGGCTACTTTAGGCCTGTCTGGTAAGCTTTTGGTCAATCATGAATTGTATAAACGCATAGACAATAATATCAAACATAGCTAGATAGTCCAAGACATTCCACGAAGGAAGAAAGTCGAAAAATTGAATCAACGACAGACCGAGAGTAGTCTGAATCGAGTTTCGCGCCCGCCGAAGCAAGACGCGAGCCGCAAAGTGAACTCAAAAGCCGCCCCACCAACCTGCCCAGCGACCTCGTTCCGCCACCCTCCCAAAAGTCCCTCGATCACCCAAAAAGCTAAACCCGACACACAACCATCTCCGCCCGATATCCATCCGCGCGGCAGAGACCGAAGTTTCACTTAGAGAGCAGTTCCCATAGCGAAGTTGGACGGCCATGCACTACCAGCGTAAGCACTCGGCTTACACCCGACTAGACGTGCATCCTGCCCGAGAGCCAGAAGAACACGTCCATCGCCGGCGCCTTGCCAGACGCAGCCCGAGCCACAAGCGTGACCCAAACCACTAGGCAACATCACTGTGCGCACCCGCTCCCCCCGGGTACGCGGCGTGTAAATGGGATCGAAACGAAGACAACTACGTATCGAGCCTAGCCTCCTCGACCTCTGCTACTAGCTACGCCATCGAGCTCGGCAGCAGGGCGCGTCACACGCGCATGGGATGGGAAAGAACAATCAGCCAGGCAGCAGCGCAAAGGTACAAGAGGCGGAAGGAACAAGGCGGCTCGATCCTCGCAGAGTTGTCCCAGGTTCGGATACGCGTAAACCCTCCCCTTGCGGATCTTCGGGTGATACAGCGCGCAGCGAACACATTTCTGATGCTCTGCTCAACGGTATACCGTCGGTCTCGGCGAGACACAGACACAGGAGGACTAGAATGCTCAGACCTTAGCCCGCTCGTGAAGAGAGACAAACAGAGTTGTCCGGTGCGTAACGAGCAAATGCAGCTTTCGGACTATATAGGAAAATTAGTGGGGCAGTCGGCGATGAGGGAAATAGGGCGAACCTGTCGTTGGTGGATAGAGAAAGAAGGCTGATATGAGTCTTATATAAGCACACATCTTTAGGGCCGGCGTATCTAGACGTTCTATGTAGCCCCAGCATTCGAAGCAAATTAACAAGGATTCTACAGTGGTCTTAGTGTGGTATCCCACATTGGTGATGATGTTTAATAGACTCATAGATGGTAAAAGAACATAGTCAACTGACGCTTCCACACCAGATGATTTGGAGTAACCTGTCCCGGAAGCACCCAATTTCAGACATACTAACATCCAGCATGCACAATTCCACTATTGATTTCTTCGTTGTGTTCCGTTCCCCTTGACAAAGAGGTAGAAAGGGGTCCGCCGGTTGCGGTCTAAGGCTATAATTACGAGCTTGGAGAGTCTTGTTTCTTCACTGGTCTGAGCTCGTCTTGTGCCAACGTGAATTGGAAACTGCTTGTTATGGTTGCAAGTGGGCAAGAGAGGCGTGCAGGCAGGTATGGTTGGGACTAAAGGAACGCTATCATACTCGGTGAGAACCGCCTAGTCTACAGTGGTACCCATCGCGGTCTCGGCATTGACAACAGTCTCCGGTTTCTCCGGGTGGCCGAAGGGAGTGCGGGGAAGATGACGTCGATTTGATTGATCGACGTCGAGACAAACAGGAGCCAAACATTGGGCAGATCACGAGCGAGTGTGCTTTGATTGGCGGGGCAGAACGAATGGCACGGAGGTAAGCGCAGGAACGGAGAGACCTGTGTAAACGGGGGCAGAAGTATGGCCGATTGATTTTTTTTGTTGAGTTCCCGGCTCACCAGCTCCGGCTACATGTTAACCGCTGAGCAAAGACTAGTGTACTTCCGCAAACCGGCTTTTGGACTAAATATCTGACCAGCCGCACATTCTCTGCAAGTGGAGTAGATATACCTGTCGCTGATGGTCTGATGGTAAAGTGACCACCAGGGCTTCACATTGATCGTGCGCCCGCTTAGAGCTGGGCGGAATTTAATTTTAACTGGTCGTTTGATGTCAAGTAAGAAACGTGTTCTTCACTAACATAAGTTTGCTATCTAGGCCCAACTCAAAGCGAACACCTTGGGTTTGGGTCGGAAGTAAGAGTGACTAATACTGCTGGTGATACCGGAGTTGCCTCTACTGGTTGCGGCGACCTTGGGAGCTGCGCTTGTGCAGAGGAACAGGATGACTGAGGATGAGAATGGTGATGCTGTTGGGTGGCGACATTAGGTGCGGTGATGTTCCTACTTGTTCTTAAATAGCGACATCTTGACTTCTACTTCCATGAACGAGTGGAAAACTTGTTAGTGCCTCAAACAAAATAGCAGTGTGCTGGAGCTCGGAAAGTTTGAGATAATGACAATCAATCAAGGCATACAAACTAGTGGACAGGGGTTCGAGAACAATATACTATCATACAGGCCGAGATGGTTCAGAACAATAACAGCGACGCCAATCCTCCCCAATTTTAGCACGTCTGAAATCAAGCGCTAACCAGGCACTTGTAGACATGACCACGAGAGTACCAGGAGACATTAGAAAACCACGTACATCAGGAGGAACCCACATAAGCAACTTGGAATGGCCCGCAAGCGTCCAGCCGTCGCCATCTAGTGTCCAGTCAGTATGTAGGTTGGCGCTCGAGTGATTTGGGGATGTGGGATTGAAGGCCAGACGAGTGTCTGAAGCTGGCTGCGTCGGGTCTGGTATTTGCCTCATGGCTTGCGTGGGTGCGGAATAAACATCGGGCGTCCCATCAGCTATCCTACCGGTGCGTGCATCCCAGATCGGTATGGACTTGTCTTCAGAGCCAGAGACGATGCGTGTGCCGTCGCGCGAGTATGCAACCGAGGTTACCCAATGGGTGTGACCCTCAAGTGGCTTGCCCACCATCTGACCGGTGTGCCCATCCCAGATCCGTATGGTCTTGTCGCGAGAGCCAGAGACGATGCGTGTGCCGTCGTGCGAGTATGCAACCGAGGCTACCGGATCGGTGTGACCCTCAAGTGGCTTGCCCACCATCTGACCGGTGTGCGCATCCCAGATCCGTATGGTGTTGTCGTATGAGCCAGAGACGATGCGTGTGCCGTGGTGCGAGTATGCAACCGAGGTTACCGAACCGGTATGACCCTTCAGTGGCTTGCCCACCATCTGGCCGGTGTGCGCATCCCAGATCCGTATGGTCCAGTCCCAAGAGCCAGAGACGATGTGTGTGCCGTCGTGCGAGTATGCAACCGAGGTTACCGAAT
>MU132357.1:0-11363 GCA_015039395.1 Ceratobasidium sp. AG-I | reverse complement strand
GAGAGCCAGAGACGATGCGTGTGCCGTCGTGCGAGTATGCAACCGAGGTTACCCAATGGGTGTGACCCTCAAGTGGCTTGCCCACCATCTGGCCGGTGTGCGCATCCCAGATCTGTATGGTTCCGTCGGAGCAGCCTGAAACCATGCGTGTGCCGTTGGGTGAGTACGTCACCGATTTCACTGGGTTTAGAGTGGTACACACTGCCAGTGGTGCTGAGTTTCGTTTCCCCAACGCCGTTCCGGTTACTCTGGCCATCCCTGGCATTCTCGGGTAGTAATACTTCGAAATTGGTCTGTGATCTGGCCAAAACGGCAGAGCGGATACATAAATGTGAGGCGTACTTCGTGACATCGGGCTGGTCGAAAACTCCAAGGCGAACCTCCAAGCGTCAAGAGCGAGCTCGCGAACGTCGTCCGAGCTAGTGATATCCTGTTCATGTGTAAGAAATTCAATCCCACCCGCGTAACATTATTACTGACCTGCAACCATAATCGTAGTTGGTGAAGAACTCCAACCCCGGTTGACATGCACTGTTTGATGTTCATAACCTCCATCCAAAGCAGCAACCGTACTGAAAGAAAGTCCTCTAAAGTATCCAGAAGATTCGACAAAGGTTCGGCGAGCACCAGATGAGAACCCCAGTATCGACAAGCATAGAACATGTCCTTTGCGATTGCGCTCTCGACCCTCTGCTCGAGGTTTGATATATCTTTATCAAACACATGCGACGACTCGAGATCGCAGATGTTGAACGGCGGGTTATGAGTACCGATGAGATCGAAGCATACTTGAGCCAATAGTGCGTTGTGGCTCTGAAGGTTACAGTAGAACGTTCCGGAACGACCCTTATCGAACAAGCAGTCGGGGAACGACTCGTGGAACGTGGTAACAACTCCATTCACCCCGGATGATAAATGTAGTACAGAGCTCAGAGGTCGTAGTGCGGCTTGCACCGAGTCGGCATCGAGCTTCAGCAGACCAGCTATAACACTAACCGTCAGCGGCTCTTGGGCACATATCACGGTATGCAACACAGCTTTCATCTCCTCTCGATCAGAAGCATTCAAAGTATTGTCATCGAGCGCCGCCCTGAGTATATCCCCGTACAGACTGTCGATCTCCACAGACGTATCTCTATGCGACGAGGCGGATGCAGCCAGCACTTGTGAAAGCCGCTTGGCGCTTCGGGAGAAGTTGTCGACAGTGATATAGCGTACAATAGTGGCTGCATAGATGAACAACACGCCAGACTGACCAACGAGCTTTTCCAGGTTGGTGTCCGTCAGGGCCAGCCTGGGAGAGTTCAGGTTGACCTCCAGGTACGTTTTAATGTCTTCGCGTACAATAGAGCGGTCAAGGTTATGCAGGTCTAGCTTCTCGGGAACGCCCTGGCTTTGTTCCGCTAACATCTGGTCTAGGATCCTCGGCTCTGGGCGGCTCGTCACGAAGAACTTTATAGGAAGTACCAGAGTGTGCGAGAGCAGAGCCTCCAGGATCTGGTCGACGCCATCCTTGCTATCACATTCGTCCAACGCGTCGATCACCACCACAAGATTGGGGGGAATCGTGCGTTGCACTGCCAGCAGCGGTTCAACTATGAGCTTCTCGAACTGCTTCGACACTTTCAGGGTGTGCACGTCTGGAGATTGCTCGAGCGCGCTAGAGAGGGCAAACCGGAAGGGAAGGGAGAACCGAGCGAGCTGATATGCGACTGTGGGTATAATGAGGTTGACGTTACGACACGCTGGCAGCTGTCGCGAGCAGAAGAAGCTCGCGGCGAGTGTCAGACCAGCCTCAAGCTGATCGCAAAGGCTGTAGGCGATGGTGGTCTTGCCGGTGCCCGCCATGCCGTTGAGCCAATAGATCCTCTTCCCATTGGCGTCTTCCGTCCATGCCCTCAGCTGCTTGAGGAGGTCTATTCGGGTGTTCGGTATACAGGCGTTGCGACGCAAGTCGGTCGACTCGGCTGCGGCGTACTGTGCGGCCAAAGATGGAGAGAGATCTTTCAGACGAAGTTTCTATACATTCAGATCGTTTTCCTCAGCCAATGCATCTCCTGAATGGTAAGCACATACCGTTGCTTGCTCATCAACGATCTTCCAGGTGTTGATGTTTGCGTTGAACTTCAAGATACTCAGTACTGCGCCATCAAATACCTGGAACACACTTACCGAAACTCGCTGCAGCAGTCCTTGGATTCGCCGGTAACACTCAAATATTTCGTCTGTGTCTTCCATAGCTTGCGCGATCCGCCCAGAAGTTTTCCTTTCCTCCTTGCCCTGCACGAACCCGATCTCCCTCTCGATACCCCTTTATTTGTAGGTTAGCGCGGTGTATTCATATCCCAAGTCTCAACCTACTTAGCCAGATTCTTGAGGCTGGATGTCATCACTGGCGGCGTAGGTCCTTCCAGATAACCGGAAAGCTCTTTGAATAGCGAATCCAGCTCCGTTGCCAACGTTTTGTAGTCCTCACGCCCTTTGGCGGCCCGCTAAGTAGACCGATATGTCAGGTGCGCGGTTGCAATGCCAGATTGATTTGGCTACACACCTCGTAGATTTCAATGCATCTCGAGATTTCGCCGATCGCCGACTTCAGGGGTCCAAACGCCTCCGCACTTTTGTTTAGCAGTCTAATGAGCGCCTTGAGTCCAGACCAGGCCATATTTTTTCCGCTTCGCTCGGCGCCAGAGGACGCAACAGGAGCAGACGAGGAATCTTGAAGCTCTACGGAATCCTGCACTGCCGGCGAATCATTGGTCGGAGATGCCATTGGTGGTGTACCTGTGGAAAGTAGAGCAGGAGAGGCGACAACTGGTTGCGGGGCAGCGATGGATGTGACTTGAGGTGAAGTGCTAGGAGGTACGAGTACGTTCAGGTTTGGTACAAGATGCGGGAGTGCGGCGGTGGGTACTGGAGTATTTGTCGTTCCAGAATGGCTTATCGAGACAGAAGACGACTGTGCAGCTAGACGCTCGGACGATGGCGACCCAAACATGTTATCCGCATAGCGATGTGCTTTCTGCTTTGCTTTCTGCTTTACTTTCTTTATCCCGGCGAACATAGTGTCTTCAGCAGAGGGGGAAAGCAACAGGAGTACGAGGACAGGCAGTATCAATATCAACTCTCGAGCCCAGTGCTCTGATGGCGAGCGCAACGAGTTATCCATGAGGCTCGTGACAGCCACGTGTTGAGGGCCGATAATGCCGGCTAGCTGACGGCGCTTGCCCTGGTCCAACATCAAAGCACAACCCAGCGCGGGCCTTTGCCCTCCCGCTCCAACCAATATCCACACTATCATACTTGATCGAGTTTCCTACCCATATCATTCCTCGAATCAATCGGCTTATTCAGGAATCCATCTTTGTGACCAAACTGCGCAGAGGGTTTTGACGCTGCAGCACTGCGTCTCTGTTTCCGATCTATTTTCTCATTCGGGCTAGCTATGGTTAACTCAAAATGAGAATCAGAGCATGACCTCATTGTCGGTATACACGCGGGACTCTTTAGGGGTATGATAAGTAGGCATCTTGAATTCAGACCAAATTGACATAGGACGAAAGCATATCAAAGTATAGAACATGCATATACGCACTTTATATTACTCTTTTATATCGCTTTCGCCACGCACAGTTATCAATATCCAAGCATGCATATTAATGCAGTCATAAAGCCAGCCTTACATATCTCGAGTTTCACATAGGCACTCACACCCAAGTTGACTCTCCCACATACAACCAGCGCGACCCGAGTCCCACGAAGGAACAAAATCCAAAAATTAACCCAACCACAAAAATCCGAACCAAATCTCAACCCTCCCCTTTATACCACCCACAACGCCCTCCCGAAAGCTCCTCAATCTCCCAACCAGCCAAACCCAACACACAGCGTGACCCCACCCTCACCCACCCGCGCAGCATCCCAACCGCTCAAAAGAGCGACTGAAATGCTTGTATAAGCTCGTACGTACGCCTCACACCCGGCAACTAGGCCCAACCGCTCCACACAGAAGACAGCCGCCTACCGACGCCTTGCTATACAGAACGTCCCCACTTCGAGCAACGCGCTGCAAGCAACATCACGCTTTGTACGCACCGAGAGGTACGGTACGTAGCATGTAAGCGGGGTTGGTACAGAGAACAGACCTGCATGTCGTGTTCAGCCGTGATATCACTGACTCTAGCATTAGCGCACAAAGTCAAGGCGCATTACATGCACAAGGGGCAGGAAAGAACCTCGGTCGGGCGCGCGAGAGGTGTAGATATCATTGTAGAAGAAGAGATTTGGCCACTTGAACCCTCCCCGTGAGGATCTTTGGGCGATACACAAGGGTGCTAGCTCCAGACGGGCGCACAAGGACCTGGATGCTCAGCTCGCGAAGAGAGATGAACGAGTCAGCTAGCATGTGGCGAGTAAAATCGGCTTTCAGACAAAGAGGGGTGGTTCGGTAGTGTTAGCAGTCAACTATCGACGAATATATACTTGTTACCGGTGAGGTTCATGACTGGTGTGCCCAGGTTCACAAGTCACCTCCCTCCCGAAACCGGTCGGCGCTTATCCATAATGAATTGCAAACTCCCGCGAGGAGACGCGTCGGCGCTTATCCAAGTTTATCCCTCATCCAACCAAACGATTTTGCTTTGACAAGTCCAATTGATTCAACTAACTAAAACAAACAACCATACAACGATTCAAACGTTTAAACAAACTAATGCTACCACAAAGAATAACCAAGAGCCAACAAGAAACAATCTATACTGTCCGACCTCACCCCTCTACGCGTGTATAAAATAATCTAGACCCTCTCACCGTGACCGATGCTGACGACCTTGAAGCCAATCTTGCGCAGGGCATCGGCGTCGAGGAGGAGCCGGCCGTCGAAAACAAAAGCGGGCTTGTTCATGCCCTTGTACACGGTCTCCCAGTCGATCTGGGTGAACTCCTTCCACTCGGTCGCGATCACAACGGCCTCGGCGTTCTTGCACGCTTCGAGCGCGGATTTGTGGATGGTGACCTGCTTTTGGACTACAACGACAGGTTAGAAGGGCATGCAAGGCATATACGAATGGGACTTACTCTTGTCAAGAGCGACGGTGGGCGAAGCCTCCTGGAGGTCTTGCCATATTTGCTTATCTTCAACTTGAGGATCGTAGACGTTGACGAGAGCATTCTCCTGTTGGAAGTGCTGGATGAGGGTGATCGCAGCCGACTCGCGAGTATCACCAGTGTCGGCCTTGAACGCGAACCCGAGAACCGCAATACGCTAAATTAAAGCTTAATTAGCCTCAGATCGTATCGAATACGTAATAGATCTCACCTTGCCGGTAATGGTATTGAAAAGGGTGTCTACGACACGCTTGGAGAAGCGGCGCTTCTGCTGGTCGTTCATCTCAACGACTTGACGCTAGTACGCCGCGACCTCGGGGAGATGCAAGCTCTCGGAGAGGTAGACCAAGTTGAGGATGTCCTTCTGGAAGCACGATCCACCAAAGCTGACGGACGCCTTGAGGAACTTGGGGCCGACACGCGAGTCGCGGCCGACAGCGTGCGCGACCTCGTCGATGTTCGCGCCAGTCGCCTCGCAGATGACAGAAAGCGCGTTGATGGAGGAGAAACGCTGGGCGAGCATCGCGTTGGCCGCGAGCTTGGAGAGCTCAGACGACCAGAGGCCGACGGTAAGGATGCGCTCGGTCGGGACCTAGTGAGCATACACGTCACGGAGGGACGCGCACGCAGATTTTCCATTCTCGGATTGGAGAGAGCCGACGAGGACGCGGTCGGGGCCAGAGATATTGGAGATGGCGGTACCCTCGGCCAAGAACTCGGGGTTGGAGAGGATGTCGAAGCGGCAGCTAGGCTTGGAGTTGGCCTCGAGGGTGGTGCGCATGGACTCGGCGGTGCGACAAGGAATGGTCGATTTCTTGACAACGGTCTTGGAGGAGTGCGATACATGAGCAATGCGACTTGGCTAGAAACGCGTACATTTAGACGCATGTATGCAAAACGAAATGATGGACGCGTACTTGAGATCAGCGGCAAAGCCAGCACCGACACCAGACTTCTTGGTAGGAGTGTTGACAGAGACGAAGATGAGTTCGGCCTTCTGGATACCCTTGTCGACATCGGTGGAGAAGAAGAGGTTGCGACCACGGGCCTCGCGGACAACGTCCTCCAGACCTGGCTCGTAGATGGGGAGGTTGAAGTCCTCGCTGTTCCACGCGTCAACACGCGCCTGGTTAAGATCAACGATGGTGATAGCGATGGCGGGTCAATGGAGGGCCATAGCTGTGGATGTAGGACCACCTGCAGACGCGGCAAATGAGCTCAAAGTATTACGCGTCGCATCAGAGTAACTTACCAACGTCGCCCGCACCAATGCAGCAGATCTTCTTGACGACGGGAGCCATTGAGGTGATGGTAGGGTACGAGAGATGGGAGGAGAGTAGTCGATGGATCGAGGGGAGCGTGCTACGGTTTTGGGTCCTGCCGCGGTGGTAACCGCATGTTATCCTTTCCGATTGCCCGGTCGGCCATTGTTGCGCGATGCGTCCGTTCCTCTAGACCGGCCCTAAGCAGCGCAGATTATATAAGCCTTACGTTGCAAGAGTCGGTCAGTTTCATCCCGCCACTACAGTAAACGACACATATTTACTCTTGCATCTAGTCCGAAAGCCGCATTTGCTCGCTACGCACCAGACGACACCGCTCGCCCCTCCTCACGAGCGGGCTAAGGTCTGAGTATTCTAGTCCTCCTTGCTCGTGTCTAGCTGGCACCGACAGTCAACCGTCGAGCGGAGCATCAGATATGCGCTCGTTGCGTGATGTATCGCTCGGAGATCCACGAGGGGAGGGCATGCGCGTGGTCGAGCTTGGAATAACTCTGCGGGGACTGGGCCGTTCCCTTCACGCGTCTCTTGCGTCGCTTTTTCTCGTCGCCACCGTCGCTCTTTCCTGCCCATTGCGCTCGTATAGCGCCCTCTCTGCTCTGTCCTGGCTTGTACTGTTAACGGTGCTCCTAGGTTTTAGCGTTGTACGCTCAACGGACGCGGGGCTCCCGCATGACCTGAGAGCTCGAGAGTTGAGATCACGCAATCTTACTTGCTTCTCCGTAATGCGAGTGTTATTTGCGCTCCCGAATCGGGAGCGCTATTCTTGATAGGCCCATAGGCCCAGCGAGGCTGCCGGTCACACCGGCACGTATAAACGTGGGGTCACCCCACTTCGCAGTCGTTCTTTATCTCGGGCAATCGAGGGGTGTGGTGGTTGGCGAGGAGATGGCGTGAGGATGCAGGAGCGGCCCTTGAGTTCACTTTGCGGCTCGCGTCTTGCTTCGGCAGGCGCGAAACTCGATTCAGACTACTCTTGGCCTGTCGTTCAACTAATTTTTCACTATTATTCTTTCGTGGAGGGCTTTGGTCTCTTATTGTGATGTAACATGACGTCTAAATTGATTTGTTACTCAACCTAAAGCAGACACGTTGATGATTGGACACACAAAACAAGCCTATCAGCTCGTATTCTGGTTTGAGAGAGGTAGTCGCACTCTGCTTTGTCTGTGATTTTTCTCCACTTGTAGCTGCTACATAAGTATTTCCCAGTCCATGTCGCTTCTTCGGTGTACTCTCCTCCGTGCCGAATGCTCTAATAGGTCTGGAATATACGTCATACCAATTAGAAGCGTCCGAGCACAGCCACTAGTTCGTGCAGGTTGACGGCGGCCAAAACCTTGTCTATTACCCATAACATTACCCGAGACCAGATGTTCTATGGTCCATATAAGATACCCCTGGCTCGCCGCGCTGGAAAATGCCTCATCCCTCGCAAGAAAGCTCACATCCTACTTTAAATTCATTTGTTGTGTTTGCGAGTATTGCGTCTCCAACGGCTGCAGTTATCGCGCCGTTGGCCGCCTTGCTTGATACCCCGGCACTCACTGTAAGCGTCGGACAATCAACTAGACTTTCTACTTGACAATTATTTTGTGTCCTTTTGTAGGAGATATGGTATACTCGTAATGGAGAGCCGGAACCTGATCCGCTAGCATCACTTATTTCGTCGCAACTGAGTCTCGAATTTAGCGTTATCGCCAATGCCCTGCTTGTTGTGCAATTCTCGCTGCGCGGCACGAACTAGAAGATTGCAACATGAATATCAATCGCGCGTTGGATTGTGAAGGTAAGCTTGGCCACCGGTGCACTGTCTCCCCTATCATGCTATGCAATTGATGATCAGGTCGTCACTGCGATCGTGAAGCTTGTCGTTTTTGGGTGCCCTCACACGAAACCAAAGTCGATTCTCATACGCTGAAGGGTTCTGGTCTGTGTGAGTATACTGCCGGAAGCCTCACCTTCAAGCCCAATTGACCTCACCTTATCATCGTAATATCTCTTCTCGCGGCGGGTTAATCCAAGCTCTGTTCTTACTCCACTGGGCCGTCAAATCAAAGCCAAACCATCCAACAATGCTGGAACCGAAACGTCTACGCACACCAAACTCCAACTCCGCGTAGTCGAGCATCACTATATGCTTCAGAACACGATGCTAATATCACTCATTGCGTTCACGGTACTGATATTCTCCAAAATCGTGAGTACACCTTGGAGAAGATCAGGACTTGTGTAATTGACCAGGGGGGTGTATGCGTGTAGGAGGGTTGGACCTACGTACAGGTAGGTTTGGTTGCTAGTGTGCATGAACGGATGCTGTGCTTATATATAATTAGGGCATTTATTTCACAACCGTCACGGTCCTTACCATCGGCTTTGGAAACTTCTACCCCACGAAGCCATCAACTAAGATCCCACTATTTCCTCTTGGTCCTCTCGGTATGTCCTCCTTAATTAACAGCCCATATCCTACATAAACCTCATCCGTTTATTTAGGAATCACCTTGCTCGCAAGCAGCATTTCGATGATCGTATCCTTCTTCAACAAACACCAACGAGAGCACAAAGCTCGGGCTCGCGCCGAGCGCCAAAAGGCGTGGCATGTATGTATACATCTCTCTTCTATTTCCTAAACTCAAAGCTTAAGTTCGATCCTGCTTTTAGATATCCCAAATGTCGTCGTCCGAACCTTCTCTCGAACGTAAGGTCGAGTTCTGGACTAGCTATAGGAGCGTCAAGGGTGGCACGATTAAGCGGTTGATCTTACACGTTCAATTACTGCGTTTTTGGCGGTTTTGGTTTGTAGGGGCTGCGATTTTCAGAGCTGTTGAGGTGAGTTGTTCCGTGAGTAATTATGATGAAACGACGGGGTATTGATGATAAGATTGTTCAGTCTTGGTGATATGGAGATGCGCTGTGCTTTTGCTACGTCTTTTCTTGTCTATTGGGTATGGGGATTTTGGTGAGTTCGTTCATAGTCTGGTGTGGAGGTTTTGGCTTACTAACTATTTCTTTAGCTCCGATATCGCCTGCCGGAAGAGGTACGCTTGAGCTCAAAATTCCCCATATATGCGCTCACGTCTCCACCCCATGTAGCTATATTTATCGTCTACTCGCTCATGGCAGCGTACGCCCTCCAGATTTCTCAAACCTTGTCTACGCATCTCGCTGACAATGTGCCACATCATCAGTCCCGTCATGGCATCCTTTGCAATTCAAGCCGTCCAAAACGTGATCGAGCGCATGTCTGTCAAGAGGATGGACCGACGTCGGGCCGAAGCAGGAGACAAGACTAGTCTAGAGTCGACGCAGCGTTCGTCGGACAATGAAAGTCGGGCGCCTATGGATCCAGCAAGTCAGGCAGAAGCGCAAAAAGAAGGAGAGGGGAATACAATGGACGAAGATCATGATGAGGTGTATTCGACATTGGTGGCTAAGCGCCATTTGGAACTCACCATGCTCACTCGATCCTCCAACATCCATCCCGGTTCCGACTCCGCTCCCAAATTAGACCTTGGACGCAAAACATAAATTCAATCTGAAAACCTGAAAGCCCTCCTCCAACACGCAGTCTCGCTCAAACGTGCTACTCGCCGCCTGCTCGTCACACACCTGGAAGAAGGAAGCTGCGCAAAGATCCTCTTGCGCGCGGACTGGAATTTGCAGGTGAGAGACCTGAGGGCGCTCGAGAAAGATAAGCAGGGGCGGGATGAGATTCCTGGTGGGTTTGACAAGGGCGAGAAGATTAACGAGAGCGGAGCGGCGAATGTAAGCCTACTTGGAGCAGTTGGACAGAAATGCCATATTTTCTTTTCGTTTTGGATAAATATCTGCGGTTTGTCATGTTAGCATGAACAATACTTGAAGGCCATATCTATTCGTTGCAGTTTCTCTCACGCAGCATGTTCCTGCTGATAGGCTTGCTTACGGATGTCAAACAGGGATGATAATACTTGAAGACGTAGCACCCGAACTAGGCCTATTATTGTATACATTAGTGAAGAATAGGATGAAAGGATGGGGCGTATGCCAAGCCACAAGTTGCAAGCACAAATGATACTAAAGCACAAATGGATATCAGTCGCAAAATGAAGTCGTTAAACCCAAGAACCCCGAAACCAAAGGAGGCCGGTGGGAAATGAAACCCGAACTTTGTTTTCGAGCCCAGATTAGCTGGATACAAGACGGATGGCGGCCAACGCTGCTATAAGCTTGCGCACCATCATTGCTCGCTTCACTTTGCGTACCTCCGTGTGAGATCGCATATGCCAATCTTCAGAGCTTGCATCCGAGCCAAGGTCTACTGCGCTACCCTGGTCGGAGACAGGGTACTCCCAAGGGGAGCCATGTTGGCCCACTGGAATTGCGGGTCTGAAAGTGGTTGAGTTCATCGAAAAGCTCTTGAGAGATAGAGCATTCGAGGGTCTCGTCCAGGAACAGAGGTAGCTGTTGTCCTCATCGGTGCCAAGAAGTACGCAGAATGTAGCTATCTTCAGGAAAGTAGTCCGACGAGCCGCGTAGTTGTGTGGAGAGCGCGTGCTAACAACAGACTCGGAGCCAGTAGAAGCCCCATAGTTCGATTTGCAGTTGCGGAAGAGACCCTCGTTCGAGTGTGATTTCGCACAGCCAGCTTGTGCACAAAAGAGGACCCGAACTAGTCGGAGCACGATTATTCTCGAGTCGGAGGCGCCAAGTGCCACTACACGTTTCCATGTTTGAGTGTTGTGAAGTTATTCGAGGTTTCGCCGAGAGTGGGAATCAGAGAGGAGAGAAGTAGAAAGGAGTCTGAGCGGATCGAGGTCAGGGGTATCACCCAAATGTTAGACCACATCGCTGTGGAGCCTATCACAGGAGATTTTTGAGTGAGCGACTCCTTTGTCGTGTACGAGTCTGTACGATCCTCTGGCTGCGCGCCAAGAGTTGATAGGATACCACGTCTCAAGGGCACGGGAACTTACGGTAAGGCCAGCCACAAAG
>MU132356.1:35570-52669 GCA_015039395.1 Ceratobasidium sp. AG-I | reverse complement strand
TCGGCTGTTGCTTTGTCCTATACCCTCGTTCATACGTTCGGGTCCTGTCCGTGTGTCGGATCTCGTGGCTCGTTCACTGTTTCTTCTACTCCCAGCGCCCTGTATATTGCTGGATGTTCGTGACATTTGTAGTTGTCTTGAGTGAGTAGATACAGTCGGGGTTGAGGATGTACACTAGTTCAATCTCGTTGTTGGCGATCACGTATTCGCCGTTGAGTTGAACAATAAAGTAGTTGTTGTCCTTGGTGCGAACGTAGTATACTGGTATTTCACCTATGATGGTGTCGACGTATCCCCACAGTTCCAGCTTAGTCTTGGCTGCGAAGGTGGCGGATCTGGTTGGTAGCCACAAGATAGCGTAAAGCTTGCTCTACAATGTCACAGCCCTCTTGGCTTGACTTAGGTGTGTTTCGACGTGTGTTGTTGAGCTATCAAGTGGCGTTCTACAAGCCCTTAGTCCTGACGATGGACTCAAGGGATACAGTGTTGAGGGCTAAACCCGAAGTGTTGAGGAAGTTGTTATACGACGTAGTCTCTTAGTCTTAAGAGTGTTGGAGGAAGGTACAAGTGATGCGCTAAAGCCGTCACTTATAGTACTGTCCTGCCTTCACACCTATGAGGGGAGATTGACGAGGTAGAGCAAGCTGGAGATCCCAGGCTTGCTCACCCTTCTTTTATACACAGGAGGCGTACAGCCTCGTAAGTACATGTGAAAGTCCATCCACCAGTAAGAGCGCACAGAAGCGCAAGGTGAAACGCAAGAGTCATCATGAGGCGTGGTCTGTGCGTAAAGTCCAAAGGAGTGTTTGTGGTCAAGCGTTGTAAGCCACGAGTCCGTGTACAAACGAGTCAAAGGCCAGGCCTTAGACGAGAGAAGGACACATAAAAAAGAAAGAAAAGTTCGGTGGGTTACAACAAGTATTTCAACATGATCTTGGCCAAATAGATGGCAATGAAATGCAGAAGAAATGCCGAAATATGCTGAAGCTGTGGGCGCTTATGTGCCGAAATTTGCAGGAGCTTCGGGCAGGATTTGAGCTGTCGGTGGTCAATCTTGCTCCCGCTCCCGCTCCGGCAATGCAGAAATTTACGGGAATATCTTGTGCAGGAGTCAGGCACTTACGCATGCCAAAATTTCCGCCCGACATCCTTAGCCACTCCTGCCCGAATGTGTACACAAGGATCTTCAGAAGCTTATTGCCATGTTTAAGCTTGGGGATTGTGGTGGTGGGGATGATGCAAACTTGTTGGGTCTGATGTCCAAATGTGTGCCCAGGCAGCTCCTTCCAATGCTTTGCAGTGCACTCATCTAGTGTGGCATAGGCTCCACAAAGCTTTGGTAAAGATGAGTTAATTATATACCCCATATTTGAACTACTGCTCATGTAACTTGATCTACTTGCAGGAACCAACAACCATGTGACATCAGGCTCTTTGGGGTCTGACTGCTCCCCTGACTGCATCCCTGCATGGAAAATCAAATTGCATTCCTCACCAAGAAGGGCTGGGACTTCTGAGTCACTTCAGTAGGCAGGCTCAGCCCTACGCGTAGCTCATCGTCCGAGCTACGGATAGACTCATCGTAGACTTACCACTCATATTCTTCAAGTGCGGCTCACCTACACGTCGATGACTTACAGGTCATATGTGAGCCGCCTTGCGTACCGTATTACCCCTTCTAATGAACCGACTGTTCATTTCAAAGTTGTTGTTTGAAGTCCTGTATAATCCAGAGGCATGCCTAAAGCAAATATATGCGTGATAAGCATCAATTGTGCAATGAATGATCAGCGCGTAGATGTTTGACTTCCTCAGTTTTGCGATCTGTAGACCATTGAACAATTTTATGTGGTTCTACTATTGCTTCAATACTTCTTAAGGCCGCATCAAGGACGGAATACGTGTTAGAAACGAAGCAGCCTCCATTTATAACTGCTAAACATCAGACATATTTGATTAAAAGAGCGTAAACGGCTACGCATGTGAGAGCTCTCGAATGACACGCAGACATATATCCAAGTTCCTCCCGTCTACCAGATACTGGAGCTGTATTAGTACAAGATGCGAAATCCGTAGATTTGACCTACTTCTAGCATTTCCCTTCCTCTGCCTGCCGCGTCTACTCGCAGAGTACGCCACAGTTGTGCTTGCCTGTTGCAGTAGCTCCAATAGCCAAGCTTTGTTCGCTGAAACGCCTTGTCTGCCCTGCGGCTCCAATTGCACTGGTGATGCTTAAACGTAAGCACAGTGCTGGCTACTTCTTGTTTAAGCCACAGAATCTCTTCATCCCATCGCTGATAACGCTCCCTAGCCAGGAACCATTCCACTTTGATATCTAAACAGATATCGGTCCTTACTGAGCGCAAATGAGCCATATTGAAAGAAATACAGCTCACTCTCTTGATATTGCTCATCGGGAGTGAAACCTTCGCCATCCGCAAACGACACCTTCCAAAACCAAGGAAGCGCAGTGTTCGTCTGTCCAAGCTCTCGTTTTCCGTTCAGGAGCTGTACCAGGCCCTGGATATCATCAGCATGTAGCTCCTGAAAGTGTTTCTGTTCTTGATCACTAGCTCCGAGGCGCAACAGGTATTTTCGAGAGGCCTAGTAGCGCAGCTGCTCATACTGTAAGCGATCGTTAAGTCGTGATATAAGGGATTGGGAGCGTGTCTTCGTTTTTTGAGTTTTGGGCTTGTGACCTTTCGAATCCAGAATGTGAGCCTTCTGGCACATTAGTGAGCATAGAAACTGAAGTGACTTCAGGCAGTGAACTACACGTAGCTCCTTTTCGCGTTCCCTGATTGCTTTAAGTACTTCCGCATCAAACCGGCTTGGTAGGCACACCATGTAGGTTTCCGGCTCGCCTGGAACCAGATCTTTTGGGTCCCCCATATTGTTCAATATACCATGCCCTATGAATTCAAGGGCCCGCTCCTTGTGACTTTGAATCCGTTGCAGAAGCGACTTTTGTCGGGTAGCAAGCTTGAGCAGCTCATTATCAGTAGGACTGGATCCCAGGTTCTTTAGGTCAAGAATCAAATGCTGCCTACATCAAAGTGTCATCACAAATGATAAGTCCAAATACCCAATGGATAGACATACTGGAGCCCTTCAATCTCAAGACCATCGACAATCCATTCTGCCGAGCCAGCAGATGCTGTTTGAACTCCTGGAGCGGCGGCCTGAATCGATTCCTGTTCCAGCATCAACCTTAGCTTGAGTGCAATGGACGACTCTGATATAGGGTCAGGATCAAATCTGCCCCAGAGCAGATAGATACGCACCTTTTGCCTCTTTGATGATGAACGGACTTTCGTACTTCCCATCCACTAGTTTGGGCTCTGTATCCACTGCCTCCCATTGATGAACTGTGGCTGGGTCCAGCGAGCTACTCTATTCATCAAAGAGCTCCCTTTGATTTGCTGCGGTCTCCGAAGCTGTTTTCCATCTCTTCGTAAGATACGAGACTGAAGAATATATGCATAACGCAGTAGCGTCAGTAAGAGATGAGGTCTACGCGTAGACTGTATCAGCCAGTGCATATGTCGTACTTACCCATTTCAATGCACTTGCACCAATTCCAATGATCCATGATATCGTTCAAGGCATCTATACAAGCACCAGGACCTTTCTCAGATGTACTTCCCGCAGCATGATTGAGGTGTGCCCAACAACGCTCCCCTCCTTCGGCATCCAGTCGCCCAACTCCCGTTGTGTTGTTTAACAAATATTGAGCATAGCATCCATCGGTATGACCGGCCAAGTGAAACTTGGGGATGCCACCAATGAGTTTCAGGAAGTGTTCCTGATAGACTGGTCCCAGTGGTAAAGGAATTTGCGAAGCTCGAGTCCACCAGTTTTTCACCCAGTGACAATAGATGTCGTAGAAGAAGCCCGCTCTAACTGTTCCCTGCTTACGTAGCAGATGCAGCACATTTGCCACTGCATAGTCCGTGTATGCAAACCTGCGTGATTTTTATTATAATATGGATGTGATACACAACGCATGAAGCTACCTTTTGCCCTTGTAGTAATTCACAGTACCACCAGCCATAAAGATCGAGTGCCTAGCACAAACCACTGATCCGACGCCTGTTTGAGCCAGTCCAGTCTGCTTCACCCAGGTATCCTTTGCTGCAGTATGATTATTACAATTCGCATCCTGCAATTGTGAGCACATAAATTTCAGCACCATTAGCTACGCATAGAAATGCCAACATACCTTGGTGTTCTGTGCATAGGCTGAATCCTTCATCAAATCAAGGTAGGTCTTGTACTCCGCTTGATGTACAAAATATTTAGACCCATCGCTGACACAGGTGTCGTGTTCGTCATAGCTCTTGTTCTTCCAAACCAGGTGAAAGTTTCTGTCGTAGGAGAGCTGGTAGGCAAAGATATTGCTAAAAGTCATGATGTTAGCAAGAATCAACGCATATATCGACCATACTTACCCATCGGTCTGCACGTCTTCAGGCTCATAGTTAACACCTGGGCAAGGGCAGGCCGGGCACCACGTAACTGCAGAACCAGTGGCAACCGTGGTAGGGTACCCAGAGCGCTTCAACGATTGAATGAGCGTCCACTCATGGACTACGCATAGGAACTCTCTGTAACGATTATCTGGGATATGCGGAAATGCGTTGTTGGTAAGGCGAACTAGCGTGTTGTAGAATCGATGTGCAGATAAGAGGGAATCATTGGACAGAAAGTGAATGTTGAATGAATGCTCTTGTAAACTTATAGTAGTATAGTTAACTGATGTAAAAGGATAGTATTCTAGTACTGAATACATGCAGGTTATATACTATAGACGGATGGGCAAGAAGAGCGCGTGCATAGAGAGAAGAGCGCGCGTGCACGATGAGCACGTGATGAGCGTGGACAGCATACACGTAGGATACTGGAACATTCGAGTCGTACAGCTTGTATAAACAACAGTGAAACTGTCTAAGGACGTTGAACGTGAACGCTGTGCCGGGGCTAGAGTCAGAGCATGGAAAGATCTTGTGTGCAAGCAGTTGGTGGGAATCCTTATCGGCTCCAGGGTGGCGACAGTATCTAACCGTTATTTTGTGAAACCTGTTAAGGTCTCCCACATACAATACGCTGTCGCTTCCATTGGTGCAGACCTGCCTGCCATGACAGAGATGAAACACGGCTCCTAGCTCCGCAAGGCTAATCGGTTCATAGCAAACGTCAGACCACTGCCATATGCAGTGCATAGGCAACCTCGCATGAGCTTTGACAACGCAGGCCTGGCAGAGATTCGCATCTGAGTAGCAGCTGTGGCAGATGAACGGTGCGTTGCTTTGACCGCAATCAGCACACAATACTGAAGCTATGTTGATATGTTCGGACTCTAGTATTTTTTTGCCGTATGTCTTGGAATGTTTGTTCAGCCAGGTGGCCAGCACGTAGTTTTGTCCCTAGGATAAATCAGTAATACATATATGACAAATGCAATAATGCGTACTCGTTTCTGATGAGTAGAACCCAAAATGTAGTGTTCGAGATCTTCATCCACTTCGTTACCATGAATGTTGATGTTATCATTGTCTGTAAAAGCGTCGTCCAGGTCCTCCGTGGTCAACGCGTCTGAAACACGATCTTCGGCAAGGATTGCTGAGGGAGCGTTGAGAGAGTACTTGCCTGCGCCAGTGTCCTGGGCCTGCTCTGAAGTCGTTTGGAGGTGGTCCTGGAGGTTGAAACGTCTGCCTGACTGCGAGAATGTGCCAGTAAATGCGTGCGTAGTCGAGCTGGACTTCATGGAAGAGGCGACAGATTTCACCTGTTGCTGAAGCCGCTTTCTTGACGACATGATATGAGAGAGGTTAGGTAAAAGCTTCCCGAGTAAATCTGAATGAAGTGCCAGTGAGGCGTCAGTTTCAGCTTCGATCTTTATAGTGTTCTGTGTTCACCCCATTTGGTGAGATTCATCGGCAGAAAGCTTGTTCCGTGCACCGCGAACCCTCAGCAAGCTCCATACCCTTTCACAACAGGGCGCGTGGGCGAAGCCCGCAGTTATATCGGTAGCAACAATGGAATCTGACATCTAAAACCTTAGCATATATCTGAGGGTACAGCCCATGGCAATTCCGGCAATGTGGTATCTGTTTTAAGTGAATTACTAGGTAGCAATCGCCTGGATCGGAGCCGATGCAAGCGCAACGTTGGCGTGTAAAGGTTCTTCACAGTAGCTTTAGTAATATGAGGATCCTTTCTGTCAAATTAAGCGGAAAGATCCTTACTGGAAAGCAGAAACCATGAACATAGGCATAACATGAAGTTCAATATATTCATTCACACTCATACATCAATTTCAGATTTACAGAGAGTCAACCTTGGATACACTCAAGGATTCTTATGCCAGCGTCAGCCACGTATGCCAGCAGCAGGGGTCTGAGACAGCCCTTGCGAAGCATCACTCTGGCTGCCCACAGCTGTCGCTGCACCTTTGTCGCACAAATAACATGATTAAGACTACGGATTGTCAAGATGCGGCAATCTATACTCACCTGGGGCTACTCCCGGAAGGTTCCCTGTGGCAAGCAACAAAGAGGGATTGCTTGGACCCGAAGTAACACTACGCACTGCAGGGGAAGCATTACGCGTAGAGACGCCTGACCCGGAATCCCCCACACGCTTGAACGCGTTGAAATATGTGCTCTCGTTTGCACGACCCTGCTCAGACCATGAAGCCGTACGATGTGATCCACCTGGGGGAACGGCTGATGTGCTGCAACCAGGGAGATCGCTCGTGCTGTCGCTCATGTTTCCCTGCATGAACTGCAACATGCGCGACTGTTCTACTTGAGGCTCAAGGCGGGGTGCGTCTGGCACTGGCGGGTTTGGATCAGCAGCATCAGTGGGAGCAGTGGGAGCGTCAATAGCACCTGTCGAGTTGAATGTGGCGACAGGGGGGGGTATTCCAGGAAGCTCGTTGGCGGCAGACTGGGGATTTATCGGCTCTGGATCCGAACGTGTACTGCTCGGGGGATAGGTGAGCTGTAAATTGGAGCTTGCCTCCGTGTTGTTTGTCTGCCCAAAGAAACCAGATCGATTACCCCAAGGATTCCCCCTCCTTGGCTCCGTGAAACTAGCAGATACTGAAAAGCCTTCAAGCTGATCACGACCCAACTCCAGTAGCAGTGGGAAGACCAAAGGGGGCGCTGACTGTGGACATGGGTCGTTACCAGGCGCCTGGAAGCTCAGTGCCTGCTGAGCTTTGGGAGAGGGCGAATGCAACCGATGCCGTTTGTGTGGAGGAGAGATGGGATCGGAGGTGCGAGGGTGGGTCTTGCGAGCTGGATGAGGCACTACACGTAGGTCAGTATATTTGTAAGATTTGTCAATGCTTCTCAGCACTTACTGGACATCGCATCAACAGACGATCGCACGGTATGCAGTGTCCATTCCTCACTCTGAACCGGTCTGAACTACTGAATTACAGGTATATGCGTGTTGAAACCTACCTGGCGCATCATTGAATAGTCTCGTCAATTGCCATGAAGAGCTGCAGATATCAGAGTGGAAAGAGAGGCAATCCAGTCACCAGTGCTGGCAAAGGTCGCAGTATTCATATTTGTGCCTTGGTATTTTTCATACATTCGCCGCCAATGAGCATCGTCGTCCTCACTTACAGTCTAAGTTAGGCACTCATGTAAGCATTCGAAAAGAAAACCAGTCTATCCTGTAGCCAGATGGGGCATACGACTTACATAACGGTGAGCTGTGAATGAATGCTTAGAACAGTCAAATTCGAGAGAAGCAGAGGGGAGGGACTGGTCAAGCGCAGCTGAGACGCCGCCTTTCCTGACGCCATAGGTGATCCGCTCATCCAACGATGTAAGTAGACACGAAATCGAGGTATCAAGCCTAGACGCCAGAGTGGATGCACACGCTTCCAAATGCCTGAGCTCGCTGACTGGATCAATAGGGGCCTCTACGCGAAGAGCTTGCGATTTATTGTCTAACTGTGACAAAATGCGATATAGATGGATTATCACAATTGTGATCCATCGCACACCGTAGAAGCCTCCCAAGTAGGTTCCCGATACCTCATGCCAGAAGAAGGACCCAAGTATCCAGTCATGAAAGTGTGCAAGTGTCCAAGCAAGGCGCTGGGGTTCCACGAGGCTGAAAAACTTGGGAGGCAGCATAGCATGTGTGAGAAACATGTGATACGTCTCATCCGACAGAGGGTCCTTTGGCAAAAAAGGCGTACCCATTTCGGACCAGTCGGCCTTCTTGAACTGAACGATAATGAGTGTCTGAAACAACGAGCAACGTCAAACTGACCTGAACTGGTAGCGCTAGTTCATTATGCCCAGTCAACATTACAATCCTTGATTGCCAGGGAACAGGCTGTGAAGTTTGCAGTAAAGCCGTGCCTGCATCGCCCGCAAAAGGGTCAAAACACTGGGGTTGCTCCGGTGTAGGGAGCCCTTTCCAGCGAACAGTAGGGTCAAATGCGTTCTCTACGCGTAGCCATTAACACCGAGCTTTACTCCTGACACAGGAACCAGTACCTTCGCGATCGTGCCATAATTCTGATGCCTTCAGAATGACTGCAGCTTGATTGTCCGAGAACTGTGGTAACACCTTTGCCAGGGGTGAAGTTGAGAACCTGCTTCTCTGTTCGCATATAACCTCCACAAGAACAGCAATACGCACAGTGTGGCCACTTCACGTAGAATGGAGTGTCGTTTGAAGGTCGAAAATAGAATTTCATGGGAGGTCTTGCTGGCTATATGCTCCGCCAAAGCCGCGATGTACGAAACTGGGGGATAGCTCCTGATTAAACGTTAGTAGCAAGAGTAACTGAAATTAAAAGAACTTACGGGATCTCGCCAAGTGCGTTATCATAAGATTCAGCGCTTTCCAGCTTCATCAACCAGCACATACACATATTTGATGGGATCTTCGCAGCCCAGTATGCAGCAGACTCTGGTTGTTGCATTGAGGTGTCCATGGCGGGAGGGATCAATCATGCTGAATGAGACAGTAGCTCATGTATTTTCAATGATTCCCATGCAGTACCGTGTGATCAAACCACAAGCTTCCAGTAGAAGGCTCATGTCTCATCTACTGCCCGCACTATGCCCTGGTATAGACCTGATACTAGCGGTACTGTGGCATGGGACAGCACAGCAGAATTGGAGCATCACAATCACATTCTCACATCAAGGAACCAATAACGCCTAGCCGGCATTTAGCGGATAGACCCCCCTAAGTACTGCTTATCGTCGTGCTGTGGACAATACCCTTGATTGGAAAAGACATTATATTCTATGTTCACATGTTACATGGCACAACCGACTTATTTCCGACGAGGTGTCTTTCTCAGAGCTTCTCCGCTCCCAGCTCCGGAAGCTTCCTTACCACCAGCGTTGTTCTTACACTTACCCGTGGCTGCCTTCGGAGGCAATTGCTGCGCTGACTGGACTGTACATTTCGGTGCGCCCTGGCGACCTACACAAATGCTAAGCATGTAAATGCCATATGTGAGAGAACGCTCACCTTTGCCCTTGTTGGGTGCCCAGTTCCCACACGCAGGAGCACCTTCATCATTGTCTGCCGAACCCCCCTCAACGTCAACCCATTCAGCTTTGGAGGCCAACGCCTCATCAACTCCGGGCCCCTCTTCAGCTGGCTGTGATACCCGATGAGGCATGTTAAGACTACTCAGTGCGACCAAGATACCCATATATGATGCTTACCGATTCCACATCGCGTGGGGCTTTTGTAAGCTTTACTCCACGAAGGCGCAAAGCTCGACGCCCTGACGGCTCAGCAGAGGCCCCCTCGTCTGGTCCAACAGAAGCTTCTTGGGACGGTCCAGCCGCGGGTTCCTCGTCTGGCGATCCGCTGGCCACACCCTTGGTCACCTTTGCGGCCTTACCTCCCTTTGTAGGCACCGTGATAACGACCTCGGCTCGATTTCTGCTTTTTGGAGACTCCGAAACGGCGTTTGCAGCCTTTTAGCATGTTAATAATTGTCAGATATGCGTGTGTTATTTAGCATTAAAAGACTTACATTAATTTGATGCATTCGATGCAGCATGGTAAACGGTACAGGAGAGGATGCACGGTTGAATGTGACAGGCTCCAGCATACCAGGGGCACCTGCCTGTTCATCACGCTCAGCCTGCAGGAGCTGCATTGAGTGGTTGACATTTTTCTCGAGCCAATCGTACAACACTTTCAAGGCGGCGTGTTCCATCACGCTAATTTCGTAGGGCCCGCTGTTCCGCGACACTCCCTCAGGGAACGCATCTTGGGCGAGCTGCGCCTGCGTCCAGCGGCCTTTGAGAACGATGAGAAACGGCCAGATTACCCCCAAAGGGCCGCCATGGAGTGTCCCTGTGTTGGGATTGACAAATCCACCATCGTTTACGAGGTCAAATAATGCTGCGAACAACCATGACCAAGCGATGGTGAAATCCGAGACGTCAAAGTAGCTCGGCGATAGCCAAAGCCCACCAAGAAGCTGTGTTTGATTGGCGTCCACTGGGGGACTATCGGGAAGATGGGGACAGACGGTGCAAAGCTCTGTCCAACGTTCATTCGTCATTGTTGTAACCCACCGGACTTTTCTTTCTTTTTGTGTGTCTTTCTCTCGTCTAAGGCCTGGCCTTTGACTCGTTCGGACACGGACTCGTGGCTTACAACGCCTGACCACAAACACTCCTTTGGACTTTATGCACAGACCACGCCTCATGGTGACTCTTGCGTTTCACCTTGCGCTTCTGTGCGCTCTTACTGGTAGATGGACTTTCACATGTACTTACGAGGCTGTACGCCTCCCGTGTATAAAAAGAAGGGTGAGCAAGCCTGGGATCTCCAGCTTGCTCTACCTCGTCAATCTCCCCTCATAGGTGTGAAGGCAGGACAGTACTATAAGTGACGGCTTTAGCGCATCACTTGTACCATCCTCCAACACTCTTAAGATAAGAGACAACGTCGTACTTAGCTACCTCAACACTTCGGGCTCAGCCCTCAACACCGTATCTCTTGAGTCCATCGTTAGGACTAAGAGCTTGTAGAACGCCACTTGATAACTCAACAACTCACGTCGAAACACACCTAAAGTCAAGCCAAGAGGGCTGTGACAGTCATCTGAAACGCGAATTGTTAGCTACGGTAGATATCAAAGAAAAAGGACTTGCCTGCACAGGACCCAACGACTCATACAATTGCAGAAGCTTGGAGAGGTTAAGCATAACAGGGTCATTCTTGAGATCGTCAAGAATCTCATCGAACTCCTCATTTGAAAAAACTAAAAAAGGCGAGTCTGAAAGCTTGGGGAACGGCGATTGTTTCTCTGGTTCATTACACTTTCGGAGTAGGTGAGCAATGTAGAGCTGTGCCTCTGGTCCATAGCGTAGCTTGGAATCTGGATGGGTGTTCAGTCGAAGGTCTGTATCGATTTTGTCGGGGCCGAGGAGACGAAACTGAAACGCGTGGGATGTGATATCCAAATTACGCCAGTCCTTTTGTACGTGCTCGCACCACGCGTTGCTTTCCTGCTTGTCCATGTAATCAGGAGACCAAAGAACATCGATGCCGTTCGGTATCCTGGAGCGCTCGACTCACTCCCATTTCCCTTCCCGGCAGTTGTCTTCAATTTCCTGCCAAGGAATTTGGAGCAATCCCCCTTGAAACTCTATGCGTAGATTAGTATTGAGCTTCTATGATCTATGCGTAGACATACCGTATGTTGAATCCACACAGAGCTTCAACATACGGTTATCAATCTGCCAGGTCTCAAGCGGAGGGGGCATGACAGGCTTACAGAGACCTTCCACACCGCCGCGAACGGTAGGTGGGACATGATCCACTGCTGTGCATACTGTACGTCCTGTACCGCATCGAACACTTAGTATCGACACAATAATGAGATCATGAAACGTACCAATGTATTGTTCGACATGATTTACAGCCATCTGCTCGAATGTCTCTACGGCCGCGCTTTCCTGTTCGATTAAGGTCCTCATGTTGTCGGACGATGCGCTGAAAATACTGTTAACCTATGAAAGAAAAACCGCTCTGCTACTCACTGGCCAAAAGAATATCCTTCTTTGTGATTATGCCATGCCCCAAAAATGTAAAATGCGCCCCCTGTCTTTGCGCTCAGGAGCTGCACAACATCATATATATCTTGGTTCAGGCTTTTTGTGGCGCTGAAATGATACAATTAACAATCAAATGGTTCTCCACTGCGCATTTACACACCTATCATGCTCAGCCTCATGCATAGAGCCAAAGTCAGAGGAGCCGTAGGTGTCCAATCACGAAATTGTTAGTTCCAGCTGCTGATACAGCTCACTGTTGGTCAGTGCATATGGGTTCCCTGTGTCCACTGAGTAATATCCTTCATTGTTACAGTGGTTACCCCGATTATGCAAAGACTCGGTAGTATTCTTATTCGGGGTCATTCCATGATCACAGTTTTGGCCAAATCACCGGTTTATTTCAAGTAAGCGATGTAGTTACTAAATATGGAATACATACATGAAGACATTAAAGGGAAGATATCTCGGTGCTAAGATTACGAAGTAGAGACAAAGCTGCTATAGTACGAGGGTCATTGAAGTGGGAAACATAATTCTGGAGCAAGTCCAGTGATGCAAGGGCGTCATCACAAGAGGTGAGGGACTTTTTGGGTGTCGCTGCAGTCGTGGTGAGGTCTCCATCCTCTGTATCATCGTCGTCGTCGTCATACAGGGTCTCTCCTCGTGCGTCCGCTTCCGCCTGTTGCATTTCGGCTCTCACCTGCTCAACGATCTCCTCATCAGTCCATTCCTGTTCCGTCGGGACCTCACCCTCGAGCTCGGTAAACTGGGTAGCGCTGGTCGGTTCGATCGGGTCGATTCCGGTGCGCTGTTGCAAATTGTCAAGGCTCGTTTGCAGCGCTACGAGCGGCTCCCGTGTATCCTCTGTCAGAGTTGGTACCGAGGATGCAGTCAAGGAAGGATCGGGATCAGGGCCGCTCAGCTTTGTGTGCACCCAGCAATTACGGATCGTTTGTGGCGCAACCTGATCCCATGCGTCGTAGATCATCGACATGGCTACAAGCTGATCGACCTTGTAGATTTCCTCCTGACCCGCATCGTCCCGCTCGATGGCCTGCTGTACAAACAACCGCCTGTAGTTTGCTTTCCAGCAACGGATGATCCCAGCGTCGTTGGGCTGAATCCACGCAGTAAGATTAGGAGCGAAGAATTCGATTTGGATATGGGGATATTTGGAAGGGTCATGGATATGGGAAGGTGCATTGTCGACAAGAAGCAGGATGTATCGCCCCTGACGCTCCATTTCGGCATTGAGGTTAGCAAGCCATCTAAAACAAGAAAAGTTAGACTCTAAAGCGACGCATATATGCTCTAATTATACTCACCCTTGCCAAATAGAGCCTGTCATCCATGCCTTTTTATTCCACCAGTAATCATACCCAATCTCACGGCCATCTCGCTTTCCAAATGCTCGAGGCCGTCGTGCATGGCCGATTATCAGAGGAAGGAGCTTCTCCGATCCATCCTGGTTTGCGCAGAGCCCAACCAAAAGACGAGTCTTGTTGCCCTTAACACCAGCCATGTGGCATGTCGCCAGGCCAACATCAGGCACAAGCAGCCAGAAGAGGGCTGACTCGTCAAAGTTGAATACATCACGGGGATGACGCTTTGAGATCTGAAGCCACAGCCGTGTAATTTCAGCGCCGAGTGTGCCAACTGGCGCCGAAGCTGCCTCTCCATGGAAGCGATATCGTCGGAGCCCCATCCGAACCTTGAGGCTAGTAAGCCAACCACCAGACAATGAGAGAAAGTCGTCAGCGTGACCAAAGAGCTTGGCAAACTGCCTTGCTTTCAAGCGAATGATGTCACCAGAAATCCTAAGTCGCCCTCCCTGCTTCTGAAGGATCCACTTCTGAAGTGCCTGATCGACATCGGGGTACTCAACTTGACGGACCCGCTTGAATCGTAGCTCGCGTGGGTTGCGTGCCAGCGCCCGAAGCTCATCCTTGTCTCGGTTGTAGCGCCATACTGACGATGGGCTAAGAGTGACGTAGCCACGACGCCGGAGTGCCCATGCCACCTCTGCGTTAGTTAGATGAGGATGTTCCTCACAAAACTTGATCACATCGAGGCGATCTTGCAATGTCAAACGGTGTCGTTTTACTGGCGCTTTAGGTGGAATAACCGATGAGAGTGGGCGTGTAGAAGCGGCCTTGCGAGCTGGCATGTCTGATGCATTCATTAGCACATATTTAAGAACTAATAAGCATTCGACTCACTCACAATATAGGATATATGCGCAAAAAGATGCTTGGGGGAGCAAAAAGAATAGGTTTGAGGTCTGCTACGGTGCTGCTCTGGGTGCTTATATATTTCTTAAGATTTTCTAGACTGTTCTACATAGCCCTTACTAATCTCCGTCGGGAGGGCGGGCGTCGGGCGGCGCAAGAATCCCGCCCCGGCGCGCCAGCCTCACCGGTTGCACTGCCTTAGTAATTGCCCGACATCAATTTCAAATAGATTGCCGAGTCCCCTCGGGTAGTATTCATATTCGCGGTCATTCCATGACTGCCGAATTTTATTAACGGGGTAACCACTGTAATTTCCTCGGCCAGTGCCTCCTGACTCAGATACGCAACTATATACGGATTCTCCCGTGCCTGTTTGCTTAGCTGCGGAGCCTTTGCCTACATAATATCTCTAAGAACAATTGTACTTAATTCAGGACTTCGTAGTATACCTTGTTTGCGTTAACCCAGTTACGAAGCTGCTACATGTAGAGGTTGTTTTGAGTGCGTGACCTTATTACAAAAGAGGAGAGAGAACTTACTTCTGGCATATGTTTCCACTCGTCCCCATAGACACCCTTTCCCTTTTCATCTTCATCTACCTCCGAGAAGTCGAAATATCGAGGATGCCGATTCGGAAATTGCTTGTAAAATCGGTCTAGAATTCTTCTTCTGATAGCAGCACGATCCGGACCCCGGTCCTTGGTCAAGAGGTAATAGGGTATCGTGGAATGGAGCCATTCAGTCTCAGTCTTTGTGAAATACGCGTTGGGAGCCATGGTGAGCTAAGTTCAATATGAGGGGTAATGTTCAAACAGATCATTGACATCTTTGCCTCGCACAGGACATTAAATATTTTGGCTACATGTAAACTGCCAACCAAATGCAGACGTGAGACGTTGCACGGGAGTTCCCTTTTCGGGTGTTGTGCTACACAATTCAATATGGTGCACAAAACAGGGATGCTGCGACTGCAAGCTCCCTTTATTCAGGTTCCTTTCTCACGTCTCCTTTTTGGGCATTCACAGCGTTGCACCAGACGTTTCCATATGACGCTCGCACAGTGAGGCCTCGTGTGTAACCTCTTCAAACAGTACAATAGCCGCACATCAATTCAATTTTCCTTACAGCAGTTGCCCAAGCGAGTCCAGGCGTTCGGGTGCGCATATATGGACAATTCAGATTTTGTCAATCCTGTATACAACAATAGAACCCTGATCAAGCGTGATTGGCGTCCAACGCATTGACTGATTGATCTTTGCTTTGTTTAGCGTTTGTACTTTCCTTTGCTGGCTGCGTCAATAGCAGCCTGGGCCTGAGGTAGCCTTGCTCGACTTCGCTTAGGCCGGTCGTTTGACTGTAACAATGTGAATCATTGAACCTATGTACTCTATGCGCTAAACAACATACCTTCGCAGCTGCAGAGAACGAGTCCTCAGCTGTCCCAGCTTGTGCCCTTCGTGCCCCTTTCTTCTGCCGCACCGATCTCGGAGCGTCCTCTGCTGACTCTACGTGTGCCTGTGAATCTTTATCGTCTAGGGCTTCCCCGGTTGAAGCAGGCTCTGCCACATTGTCCTTTTTTCAGATAGTCAGAATGTGTGTGCTTTGCGGGTGGTTCATCACACTGACCTCAGCGTGCTGATCAGCGTTAGGATTCGCTCCGAGAGTGGATCTCTTGTAAGAATCACCCGGTAGATCGGGTTAGTGGTGCAAAATGAAAGCCCATTATTAATCCATACGTTGTGAGATGTCTGATGTCGCGCTAGCACCAGCTAAGCTGTCTACGTGTAGAGACTGAACTTTGACGTGTCTGAACGAAACATCTGGTCTATGTACTGAATCATCCGACAAGTCGTTGCCTGGTATCTAAGATTCAGCTTGTATGTGCGTGCGAAAAGGAAGACACTACCTTCAGGAGAACCGGGGCTCGCCGCCCGACTACTCCCCGAGAGTTCATCATTGCTGGGTAAACTGATATTCTCGTGTGAATCAGAACTAGGGGAGTTGACTCGCTGAGCGGAATGATACCGCATATGCCGAGTAGTGCGCGATGGACCTCCAGTACCCTGGCTCGGCGGCACCATAGCTGCAGAATGCGCAGTCTCCTGGAGCAGCAGCCATATGGTGTGGGCTTCCTGAAGGCTTCTAGGAAGCCCATTGGTACTGCTTCTGTCTGAGCCGTCCAGAGCAGTTGCATCCTTTTCGCCCTGTAGCTCATACTCCTGATGAAGACGAGTGATCTGATCAATCCACACGCTTGTGCGCTCCGACAGGGAACGTGACAGAATTCCATTGGACTGTTTGATATCCTGCTGGATTATCAGGACACACTGTGACAGTTGCTCCAAGGCTGCTTCAGTAGCCCAGTGCGGCGATGAATGTCGTATTGCTGACATCAGGGTGTCTGGAACGGAGCTGCGGGCCTCAATACGCTGTATATTGAGAGCAATGCGCCAAAGAGTCAAGCCTAGAATGCGCACACCATAAGGCCCTCCGAGTACGGTCTTTGATTTGGAATGAATATGAGGTCGAATACGCTTGATGCAAAACAGCAAGCTCAGCAAGCTCCAGTCATAGTGATTGGGATTGAGATGATCGAAAAACTCCAGTGGCAGCCAGTCTGGTTCTGTCTGAAAGGCATCAGAAGATCCAGCAGCTGTAGCTAGCAAATGTGGATTATTTGCCAATTCGCTCATTGACGCGTCGAGTGTCATGCGCTAAATAAATATAGAATTTAGTTCGGGTGCTTTGGTGGGAGATTTGGATGACTTACATGGGCTGGTCCCTTCATTTCCAT
>MU132356.1:0-24299 GCA_015039395.1 Ceratobasidium sp. AG-I | reverse complement strand
GCGGGTGCGGGTGCAGGTGCGGGACTGACCAAATTGTGCGGGTTTCTGGCGTGCGGGTAGCCGGATTAGCGCCGGAACCCCGCACGACATCCTTATGTGGGTGCTAAGGCCGAAGGTTGCGTACCAAGGCCTAAGCAAGAAAATATAAGGGGCAGGTTCACATGGTTCACAACATGCTGCATGTGTTGAGGCAGCCAACTTAGCTAAGTGCCTGTCCAACTATGCATCCACATTCTCAAGTGCTCAGAGTGATGCTTTCCAGAGACATTGCAACTGGTGCAGGATCAAGGGACATAAGGAATATGAGTGTAGGAACAAGGTGGCTGGAAAGTCAAAGTGGGAGTAGCACCCCCAGGGGGCACAAGCAAACATTGCACAGGGTGGAAACCCTTTGCTGTAGGTGTTAAACGAGGCAGCCCAAGCAGGGCAGGAAGCTTTTGTTGCATACAACATTGCTCATATGGCTTGGGACATGGGCCAAAACCATAGACCACCTGGGAAAGACACAGCTTGACTTGTAAACATGAGTGCCATCATCCATTTTGTGGTCAATAAGAATGCCTTTGTACTTCGCTGCAAGACCCCTGGACAGAGGGTCAGGGGTGTGTCTGGGTGTGTTCCCATCCTTGGGAGAGGGGATGTCCTGGTCTGCTTTATCCCACTAAATGGCAAACAAAGAATTGTCATCCTTGAAGATTGCATGCATGTGCCAGATTTCCACAACAATCTCATCTCCCTTCCCAGGCTCAGCAAAAAGCAGTGCTCATGCAATGTTCAAGGGTCACCATGTACTTCTTATTGCAGGAGACCAGTGCGCAGGAATTCCATGTTCCCCAGGCAAAACTTCCCAGAAAATCCCACATGCCAGTGCTGGGTGTGGGTAGAAGCTTAGCCAAAATCACTTGAATGCCCCACAAGCTTCCTGGGGAATCTGGTACCTAAGCCCCATGATTCCCGCCTTATGCCTGCCTGTTCACAGGCATTCTTGCTGCCCGCATCAACCACTCACTACACCCGTGCTGTTGCTCTTGGGTCACGGCTAGTCACACAGTAACAACCTGTTTCATTTATTATTTTATCTACACAGTGTATTGACGTGAGGATATAATGTACAACTAGTCAGTTACCTGCGACAGCAATTGCATGCTGAATGTATTCACACTCAGGTGGAACACCAATCTAAACAGGTGTACAGCCAGGGTGATTAAGCATCCCCCTCCTTGTGAATGGCGGCCCGCCAGGTCCAGGAGTCAGGTATGTGTAGGTCCTCAGCAGCAGGTAAGGATAGTGGATGTGCAGCTGGCCAGGGGTGGGCATGATCTGAGGCGGCCCAGGATGAACAGTGTAGTGGGGGTCATGTGACCTGCCTCATCCTGTACTCATCCATAGCCTACCAATATATACTAGCTGTCCCCCAACCTCTCCACCGTGGTGACGACTGCTGATTTGACTACCTGCATGCTATTACCGCCCCCTGCAAGCCATTTGCACCTCTACAGCCCTCTCCGAGCCTCTTTGGTGTCCACAACTGCTTACACAGCCACCTGCATCTTTGAACGCGTTTATTGCAACCTACAAGCCTCGGCGCCTCTCGCGCTCTTGATAGAATCTACTCTTCTCTCCAGCGCGCGTCGAACCGTCTCTTGGCCGCGTTTTTCCACTTTGTGGATGCCTTTTTGCGAAATCCAGGCTCACTTAGCCTTTCTGTTCATCAAATCGCGTTCAGCACGTATTCTCGCCTCTGCCTGCGCTCCAAATCCCCCACATCAGGGAAAACCTCATCTACAGAATGAATGATATTATCCTAAATTTAGCTGTATTAATATTTTTAAGATTTTACCAACCCCCCCTTTTCACACACCTAAATTTATTAAATTTAGGAATTTCAAATTTCTCAAAAATGTTCCTTTGGTCATGTTTGTCACTTCTAGCACTTTTCCAGATTTGGCATTTAATCAATTTAGGCACATTTAGGAGCATTTAGCGGATTTAGCCAAATTTAAGAAATTTAGCTAAATTTGAAATTGAGATCTTAATGAAAGATGAGCATTTTCCTGATGCACAAAGTAGCTCAATCAATTCTCCTGATTTTGGCGCGTCGAACTACTCACTTTGCGTCGCGTAACCTGGGCTCTGTGACACCCCAGCCCACCCTCTCTCACTTTCTCTCCCTTTCTTTTCTTTCCTGTCGATCTTCTTCATTTCTAGCCCGTTTCGGCTGCTGTGCACATCGTTCGAATCGTAGGAGCCTTGCGCGTCGCCCTAGGACTTTTTCGCACGGCTGCGACCGCCTGTGATCCCATCACCTGCTCGTCAACTCGGCACCTCGTCACATGCTGCGAGCCCGCTCCTAGTTGCGCATCCACCACGTCAATACCGCACCAATTCGTCTTCTCGACGGCTCGTTCAGTAGCCCCAGTCCTACGCCTTCGATATCGCTCTTAACGGTCTCGTAACAGCCCGCACCCACCGAGATCGCAAGCCTACACCGTCCTTTCCTCCCTTTGCTCGGTTTTTAAAGCTCCTCTCGGCGTATTGCTTCGTTCTCGCGCGTTCTCCTTCCGCTGATCTCGCGTCTTACACCGTTCGACTCCCCTGCTTCCCCGCTTTCGATTAAGCCACCCCAGAACCCGTCACCATCCCTCCTTGTCTCGTCATCGCTGCTTCGTCCACGTGATGCCTGCTGCTGACCCACTCGATCAGCAAGCCACTCGTACCTATGAGGTCCAGCTTCGAGAAGCTGTTGCCTGTCACGAACGACCGCCCGTCGAACTGGAATGGTTTGCCACTCTACCCATGCGGATCCGGCATAGTGGCCGCCTGCTTGAGGCTGCTCAGATTGAAGCCAAGGCCTTGCTTGAGTTTGTTCGGGAAGCGTGGATGCAAGCTCATCGTGCAGTGCTGGCGCAGGATGAACAGATCGCATGTGCAAAGGCCACTCCCCGCAACCTCGAGCATCAGGAAAACTGTGTCCATCTCCTGAATGCTCGGAAGTGACAAAAGTCTTCCGAGCTATGGTGCCCCTTTCCTGACACTTGAAAGTGCTCGGAAAGCTGACTAAGCATGTCAGGCTAAGCACAGATGTAGATACAAAAAGCTAACTCAACAGTTATCCATTTGTTTTGAATGATTTTTGCGCCATTGGATGCGCAGCAAAATATTACACTTGGAGCAACAAAAAATGGCATTGTGATTTGTGTTGGTTGGTATCACCCGAGTGCTGATACGAACAACTGGGCCCGTGACTGCACTCACATGACCATGCTCGCAGCTGTCAATGAATAATATCTGAGGCTCCTCCTCCTCAGTGCTGTGGGACTGTAATTGTCAGGAGGCACCAAGCACTGGGCAAATTTTACGATGCACATCCAACAGTGCAAAACCCATTTAAAACAAGCAGATAACTATCAAGTTAGCTTTTTGTATCTACATCTGTGCTTAGCCTGACATGCTTAGTCAGCTTTCCAAGCACTTTCAAGTGTCTGGAAAGGGGCACCATAGCTCGGAAGACTTTTGTCACTTCCGAGCATTCGGGAGATGGGCACGGTTTTCCTGATGAGTGTCTCTGTGCGCCCGACCCACTGGCTTGGAACGGACTTGGGCGCCGGAAGAAATGCTACCGAGCGTTTGACGCAGTTGGACGTGCATTTACGGCATGTCATTGGGTCACTATTCCTGCAATAACACCCTCTCCTGCTCCCATGGTTCATAACGCTGCTGCTGATGCGTTTTCACTCGATCATCAACCATACTCTTTGCATCTATCCGCCACTCCTGAGCTGTTACACTCGCCTATTCCAGAGATTTGCAACACTGTGTGCGACGCACCAGGCCTGACATCATTACCAAATGGTCTAGCTTTGGGTGGGCTTGATACACCTGTGCTCTCCACACCAGACTCGTCTGCACCTTGCCTGGCACCTGCTTATCCATCAGACCTAGTGCCAGGTGCACTGCAGGTGTTTGGTCATGATGTAGACCCACATTTGGTATGGATTGTTGCACAGGGTTGCTATGCATGGGCACCACACTCGGACTCATCTCTACGAGAAGCTGCATACAACATCGTGAATGTGGAGCAGTATGCCCCTGGGGCACTGGGTCAGTTGATGAAGTTATTTTTCCTGGGAGGGGTTGGGTGTCATAGAGATGTTGGGCAAGCATTTCCCGCAATTCCCGCGCTCGCACGCGGGAATCCGGCGCCCGCGCTCGCGCCCGCATGCGGGAATGCGGGAATACCCGCAGCAACCCGCACTGCTCGCAGTACCGGCGCATTGCGAGCATTCCCGCAAGCTCCCGTGCCCGCAACGTGTCTGTAACAGCTGCGAGGGGGACTTGAGTGCACGACATGATAAATGACTGACCTTCAAACCCATAACATCGGAAAGATGTATGGCCCATTAAATGCGCATAATTCAGCTGAGTCTGAATATGCTTTCACGCTAGCAGAAATAATTTGTTTAGGTAGGGAAACGCGTGAAATACATTCTGTAAATAATGTATTACTATCGCAGCCATCACTGAAGCCCGATCAAAGAGATTCTGACAGATCTAAAGTAGCGATATACTGCTCCAGGGGCCCTAGAATCTATGTACGCAGTTGGGCGACAATCCAATGAGCATAGGTTGAGAAATGCACTGACAGGGGGAAACCACCCCCCTATCCTGATATCCTTGTAGTGGCAATAGAACTAAAGCAATTTAGGCAAGTTGAAATCATACATTATATTTAGAGTGCTTGGAAACCTCTGTGTACCAAAAATCTTATTTATAGGCCCTCAGGATTCATGTGAACTTATGTGACTCAAAGTCTCAAGCGTACCATAGGCTCAGAGTAAATCCCCCTTGTATGATTCACCCAATCTCAGTATGAGATAGGTTCCAAGGTAGCGAACTATGGTAATTAAACATGCTGAGTATAATGTACTCATTGGATTTCTTTGTAGCATTCCCATTTATACTGTAGGGGGGGATTTATGCGAGGTTTAGTCCCTATTCTCACTGTATCCCCTGTTTGAGCACCTTCCAGTAGCCTGTTGAGGGCGACAGGTGTTTTTATGGGGGGGAGCCTGGAGTGGGGGTCACATGACCTTTCTCATCCTGTACTCGTCCATAGCCTACGGATATATACTAGCTGTCCCCCGACCTCTCCAACGGGAGAGCCAGTGGGAGGAGGGTATTGGAGGCATGCACAATAGGGAGGGACAGCCGAGTAGTGAAGGTGTGGTGGTGGATACGGTGAAGGAAAGGGGTGGGGATGCGCAGATGGGTGTGTTGTGTGGACCCCCTGGCCGCTCATGTCGTTGTGTACAGCACTTTCGATGGCACAGGCAATATCTGCCGGAGTCACCGCCAAGTTAGATGTCCTGCAGGACTTTGGCGAGAGATGGATACAATAACTAAAGACACAGAGATTTTAGCTGTGATTGATGCAGACAAGAAGATGGACGCCAAGAAGATAGATGTTGCAAACAAGCACTCATGGGAGAAATTGACTGGGCTGCAACTCAGCAAAAACCAGCTAAGTTCCAGAGTGCTCTGGAGCGCTCTGAAGCAAAGGAGCGCATGGAGCCACCCCCTGCAATCCGGAACGCTCACGAGCATGTGATCAGGTCTCACGAGCCCTCGGGAGTGTGTGAAGTGATTTCACGAGTGCTTCGGAGTGCACAATTCATGCTCACAAACCTATTTAACCACAATATATTTAGTCTTTTGTTTCCCTTCAGTTTACACTATATTTGTAGTGGTCAATCAGATATATCATTTCTATTCTACATGTGTATACATGACGTGACATAGAACACAGTAACCCGAGAGCAGAAGAGGACTTAGACATGTCATGAGAATTTACCATTAAGATATAGGTGATGGAGTGGCGGCGCTGGCAATGATTTATAACAAGCCACCCTGTAGCCATGGTATTGATTAATAGGGATACTAGAGAAATAATTGAATGGTTTACCAGTACACTTGGGATATACCCGGGACATGTGGCCACCTGTCCAAGAGGAGGGGTGGATCAACAGTATACACTTGTAATATAGCAATATAAACAACAGGGATAACATACCAATGGTTGTTGGTACAACATCGGTCTTGATATCTAGCACCAAGCGGGTTTCCGATGTCCAAAAGCTTAAGGTTGTGGTGTGTCAACGTTGATTTGCAGGTTGCAGCATTGTTAATATCATATAGTCGAGTCGTGCATGGCATGGGCTTTGTGAGAGGCGACAGTTGTTGTATGAATGGGCATGGCGTGTGTGTAGGCGTTGCGAACAATGGGCGCGGGGAGGGTGGTGGTTGTGATGAAGATCTGCGGATGATTCGCTGCGGTGAGTAATCAAAGCCAGGCTAAGTGCTGGTGGTTTGCAAGAGGCTCAATAAACTCACCCAAGTCTGTGAGTCCGCCCCTAAAGTTGATAGGGTTAGAGCGAGCTAATGAGCACCAGCTCAAGGCTCCTGAGGGCTCGTGAGGCCATCAGAGCACATTAGTACGGGCTCGTTGAGCTTGTACGCGATCCGGAGCAAATCGCCGCTCCAGAGCCCAGGTGGTTTTTGCCGATGAAGGCAACACAAATAACAGCAATCATGGTGGAGAGCTGAGTGGCACAGCAGACATCTGAAAACCTGGGGAAATCTGGCTAGCAGTATATAGCTGTATATACCCTAGCTAGGAACCTAGGAGAATTAGACAGGTCCCAGATTTTTGGCAATCTAAACTGCTAGCTAGGAGGCAGCTGGGAGCCAGATATCTTCCAGCTAGCAGCTAGCTAGCACGATCTAGCATGATCTAGCACGATCTAGCGATATATACCTTGATGGTCTAACCATATCAGGCAATTTCCTAAAAAGGAAATAGGTTTGTAATTAAATAATAAAAATGTTATATTAAATTCATGCTGACTCATCAGGATTTATTTGAAATGCCCAGAAAGGCAAGTCATTATGCTCATTTGGGTTCCTTGCACATGACTTGAGTAAGGATGTCGTGCGGGGTTCTGGCGCGCCGGAATTTTCGCTTCCCGCACCCTTAAATACCGGCGATTTCCGGCAATGCGGGTGCGGGTGCGGGTGCGGGAATCCACTCAAGTGGTGCGATTCTCGGCGGGAATTCTGGCAGAAACCCGCGTTTAAGCGCCGAAATACCCGCAAAATACCCGTGCATGCTTCTAGCATTTTTCCCAATTTTCTGCGATTTTATTTCTTAAAGAATGCCCAAGTGTTCTCACTTGTACTCACAAGGCTCGTTTTGTGAGTTTTGATGATCCTTAAATCCCATCACATCTTCATGTTACTTAGCTCATAAAATGCGCATAAATCGCAGCATTCTAACCATATGGCACAATATGTTGTAATAATTCATTATGCTTGTGGAATGGGGGATTTCCTCCAGCAGGGGGAATAACCCCTGAAAAGCGCCACACAGACTAAGGAATCCAACCGTTACAATGTCGCTCCCTCGTGCGCGATAGATACGCCGGGGTCCCAATAGGCTAAATCCAAACTTTCAGGCCTATTAGGGGATTGGAAGTCATGTAAAAGGGGGAAATATACTACACAGGGGCCATAACATCACATAAACCGTTACCTTGAGTATTACTGAGGCCATTTAAGCATATTCTGATGAGTACATTCTACTCAGAATGTCTGGTTTACCTAGTGAATATGCTCTCAGAAATCTCATGCAGTTCATATTCACTGTGCTAGAGATGCTCCAGCTTGTAGCTGGCTGATACTACAGTGAAACAATTGGCTCACAGTGCTTAAGTCAAGGAGTAGCTACAAGTGAGGTATTGTGCAGAATGATCTGAATGGACTCTCTGAATAGATTGAGAACAGTGGACTCATCTTAATCTTACCAGTTATTCATGTAGCTCAGAAACGCTTTTAGGGGCATAATATTCAAGTCCCTGCTCATATTCACTATGATCCCATGATTGAAATCTCCTGATACTTTGCCAGTAAATCGGAGTAAATGCATGAGCCCTATATACACGTTCACGCTAGTAGATATCCCAGAGTAGCAAGCCTCAGAGGCAGTGCGATAGTTCTGGAGTATTTATTTAAGTGTAATTCAATGATTTGAGTGTCAAGATAATTTATCTATGGGATTCTAAGTACATATTCGGATAGCTGAGAATTATGCGCATTTAATGAGCTATTACACAAGGCGACGTGACGACTTTGATGCCGGAAGTGCGGGAAGTGCACCAGAAACCGGCATTCCGGCGTGCGGGTGCGGGTGCAGGTGCGGGACTGACCAAATTGTGCGGGTTTCTGGCGTGCGGGTAGCCGGATTAGCGCCGGAACCCCGCACGACATCCTTAGACTTGAGCATCAACCTCAAAACACTCCTTGACCCCTGAGACAACCAGAGTGCCTCTTTTGCCCTCCTCCCCTGTCCCCAGAAGACCCCCTTGTCTCCCCTGGGGGTATTTTGTAGCATATAGTCCAATTGGGGCACAGGGGATGGAAAACTGCTGGCTAGTTCAGGAGATTGATCAGCATTGGAAATGCATCTATTTATATATTTCTTTTCCCAAAATGACTAAATTGGGTTAGTAGGTATATATTGCTAGATTGTGCTACATCATGCTAGATCGCACTAGCTAGCTGCTAGCTGGAAGATATCTGGCTCCCAGCTGCCTCCTAGCTAGCGGTTTAAATTGCCAAAAATCTGGGACCTGTCTAATTTTCCTAGGGTTCCTAGCTAGGGTATATACAGCTATACACCGCTAGCCAGATTTCCCCAGATTTTCAGATGGAGATAGAACAACTTCACCTTCACCCAAAGGTGCGGAGAAGTAAAGCAAGGGACCACACAAGAAAGATAGAGTTGCTGAGTCATGCTTAGCAGATGACCAGCTCCAAAAACCCACACAACATGTCCTGAGAGAGCAAATGGAGACTCAATATTGCTGAAGATTGTCTTGTCTGGAACACTGGGTTTCACATCCTGGGAACGGGCCCTTGTGTTTCCTCTCCCTAGTATGGACACTGTAGCACATGGGTAAGTTGAAATAAAATGGTATAACGGCCATATCATACCGAGTATGCCTCGCGAGGTGGCTGCTCGTGGAGAATGGCTGGGAGCACATTGTGCAGACATGCTTCTTTTTGGCCTTTTGGGCATCGGTGTTTGTGGTGGAGGTGCCGGGAGACACGGGTGCTGAGCTTATAGCATGCTGTAGATAGAGTTAGAAACAGCGTGATTGAGAGGTAGGTTCATCTCACCTTGGACTGGTCCTTATTGTCAGCCTGAGCTGGAGGCGGGGAGGAGGCATGGACAACCAGTACTGCTGGTGTTGCAGTGGGGTAGGCTGCTGCAGCAAAGGAGATACTGGTAGCACGGGAGAGGCAGGCTGAGACGTCATCAGTGGGTGCGTGGATGCTCGAGACATCAAATTAAGAAGGCTCGATGACAGAGCTTGGGGTACTCTGCAAAAGGTACAACGGCCTGATGGTTGCAGTCTCAGAGCAAGGAGAAGGGTAGGCAAAGGAGCCTTCGATTGATGTGCAAGAGGGAGAGACGTTTGCAGCTGAGCTTGAGGTGCTCAAGTAGGCGATTGGGAGATTACGGGTGGACAATGTGGGGGTTGGTTGGACAAATAGGAAGTTTGACCCCAGGTGGTGTGGTCGCCAAGTATTGGTCCTAGTTGCAAAGCAGGGGGCAAACAAGTATGAATTGAGGGGTGTGGCGGAAAGGGGTGAATTTGGGCAGAGAAGTGTTTGCGCCTGAATTAACTCCAGCAATAACACAGTAATTATCTGCTTTGGCAGGGCATGGGAACAAGACCACAGCTACAATATCCGGAATGAGGAGGAACAGCACTGGGGACATATGGTGGACTCGCGGTTACACAACATTTGTTGTTTTGGGTAAGGCTATTTCTCACCGGCTAGCCTGCTGTGTTTGTAGCACGTGAATGATGGACGTACTGAACATTGACGGCTATCTCAGGCCCACCTCACAGTGGGTATATCATGTGCAGAAGAGTGCTGCATTATGAAAACATCAAACGGAGCTCAATTTAATTATGAAAATGCATACTTACCTTGTGGGTATCAGAATTGCAACGCAACACAAGTCGCCCGCACGACCTGTCGTGCTGGAGGGGATTTTGCTGTGGTGGTGCACCGCAAAGTACACAACATCATGTGACAGTATCCACAATTGGCCTGAGATTAAGTGACATTACAGTATTCCTCTGCCGCCCGACTCAATGCTTGTCAACCTCTAGCCGCAGTAGGTTTGCATCTTTGTGCAAGTTTCACAATTGAATTATCTCACACGTTTTTTGGTATTCAGCCACAACACCTGCTGATCAAAATTGAGCTATTTAGCATGAGCCAACCCAGTTGCAAGTCCTTTCCCAAGCCCTCCTCATGCAATGTGTCGATAGAAGCTTGGATATCAACAGTCTCAGGCCACTCTTGCTCTCTCAATTCACCTATGCCGACCCCAATCCCGGTTTCCTCCAATACCGAGGGCACTCCAGGTAAGTAAATAGGGCATGCACCCCGATACCTCATTCTGATACTCTATTGCAGCCTCAGCAACTTGAAATGCAGCCACTAATTGGTCTTGAAAGCAAGCACAGGCTGATTCAAGCCCTCTTGCATGTAAGTCTATTATTGAGCAGACCTTAGCTACACATATTAAAGATAATTCATTTACAGCATGCTATCGCGTCTTCCCCAATCCTGGGGAGGAGTCAATCCTGTCATTGCCTACAATCTCCCATTCTTTGATGCCTGCAGATACAGAGGTAGAAACATCTTCTGCAATATCTGAAGGCAGTTCAAACTTTAGTGCTGCCCTCAAAAACAAATGTCGACACAAAACTGCACAGAAGCAAAAAGATGGAGACCTCGAGATAGAGCTTGGTAAGCGCTCTTTAAAATTAGTGTTATATACACATCTAATATCTGGTGGTAGCCATGTGTAATGTGCGCCTCAAGGATTCAAAAGCTGTCGCTTATGCCACTTTTGAGGATCCTGTCCTGATTGATGAGGACGATTGCAGTGTCACACATTACGGGTTTCAGTGTAAATGGTACGTTTGAATCGGTCTTGAGCTTGCATCTGCCACTTATGCTTTCATCTTTTCTACAGTGCAAGTCACCACCTCTCATCACCTGGCTGGAAGCAGATTTCAGGGCCTTCCTGTGCTCAGATTCCAACGATCATGGTATGAATGGACTTGGCTTGACCAGGGGAGTCAATTCTGACAATAATCCCACATCCAACTTTTTTGTCATGTGATGTTTCAAATTCCAAAGGTTCAATTTTCAAAACTTGGCAGATACCGGTGGAGAGAACAGTTTCAGGTGTTGCTTTGTTCCAGAAACTTGTCCACAGAAAACAAATGATTGTCTTGAGCTGTCTTTGAGCTTACAGAAGTTCATGAATCCATCAACTGTGTGACTAATCAGCGTAATCTAATTGTGGGAACACTCTGGATTACAGTCATGAACTGTACAGCCACATTGTGTCTGCCGTTGGGTGCCACTTTTCTGTACATCAGTCGGGAACAGCTGGCTTGATCCTATTAAGTAATAAACATATGGTACTGCATTTGGCCTTAGGGCAGCTACTAGGGTACGGCGGGTGTAATAATTGGGTCTGCTGGTGATCTGATACTCGTCAATGCCCCAGGTTCTATGAATTACACTACCAGGTGTCCAGCTTAAACTCTTCGGTGGTGCCCCTGGAAGTGGGCTTGACATTTGTGTGACATAGTTACCATTTATGGCATGGCTTGTCTGCTTAGTGCCAGTGCTTAGCATATGTCATTAAGCACTTATACCATATATGGGAATTCCACGTGATGTTTCAAATCTTGGGGGTCAAAAAATCACAAATGTATTTCAATTGAGAAACAAAGCAGAAGGGCAATACTGTAGCGCTTTCTAACCACTTTGACACTAAATGTGGTGTCAAAATCCCAGATCTGCCTGAGCCTTAACCTTCACAGTGATTTGCTTCCGAGGGGGCTTCCGGGGTGATGAGAAGTGATGACTTGCACTGTAGTTGCCATTGGGTTGTGCGTCACCTGATCAGAGTGTCCACCACATCTGGATTAATGGGGCACACACAAATTTGCCTGTCTTTAACAAAACAAACTCAGGTCCTTGGGGACTTTGGTATTATTGGAGGTAGTACTTCGTGCTTGACCCCTGAGCAAGTACACGAGAGTTTTGCTCTCTGGACAGCAGAGAGCATGTGGCCTTTCTGCATAGTAAACAATAGACATGTGAGTACGCTTACCTCTTGCTTGTGTTGCTACTGATTCATTTAATTAAGCTACAAAGATTGCTCCGTCCCAATGCCCACACTCACCAGCCACACTGCATCACAATAAGCAAGGAGATTCAGCGCATATACTGGGCTACTCAAACTGATATCAATAAGGTTCTTGTGGTGTGTAAACCCCCATCCGAAGAATCGGAATTAGACAAATTTGATTACTTAGGATCACACAAGGGTCTTCCATACCTCTCTTGACTTATTTCAGAGTGGAAATGGGGATGACTTTCTTGGTATCGTGATATTCTGCCCCATCGTTTTGTCTTCCCTATCGTCTCCCAGAACTATTGCCATCAAGAGATTTGTCTTAGAGTGTCTAAGGTAAGTGACAGCATCTTGTACTGTGTATGCATCTGACACATTGAATTTATAGTTATAATGAGGAACACACAGGTGTGGAGCTTGCCAAGACCCTGCATGCGGTATTCGTAAAATTCATGACAGAGGATTGGGTTTGTAAGTCCTAAAGTATATGTACACATGGCCTAATTATTTGATAGGTCTGGGGTGTTGTGTCCAACAATGTGTTGAACAACGGGGTGATGATGAACGAATTGGCAATGTATGGCCTGAAGCAACTCACCGGACCCAAGGCTTGGGTTCATTGCATTTTACACATATTAAACTTAGTTGCTTAGGTGGGGGTTTTTTAATCCAATATCTGATAATGTCTTAATAACTATTACATGTCGATCTCAGCCTATCACAGCGCCTTTTTGTGCTAAGCAGTGTGCTATGGTCAAAGAGCATGGCGGGGGAGACAGCGACAAGGAGGACAAACCGGAGGGATCGGTTCCTGCGGAGCATAATGTAAGTGTTTGTGAAGTACTGGCAGGCGGAGCTGGAGGTTAACTTTATCCTGTAGATGCAAGAAGCCTCAGACCTTGACAACGGTTTGGACCCGTCAATAATGCTCCACGTAGATAGCAACAAGCCTGATGCCGAAGACGATGAGGACACCGTAGAGATTGATTTACCAAAGATGGTAATAGGATCAGCGGAGGAGATCAAAAATTCACATGCCACCATGGTTCTCTGCAAGGCGAGCCACCTCCTTCACAGATTTGCATTGTGTGAGGGCTAATGTATTTCTTTAGGTCTCAAGGCTTGCCCATCGCCTGCATTTCACGCCTAAGGCTTGGGCAATTTTCCAAGTGATTTGTGTGGCGAAGGAGGTCCCCACACCTCACAACATCAAGCGTGATAACTTGACCTGCTGGAACTCGTCGGAGGACATGCTGGAGGGCTGTGACCAAACCTGGGATGCAATGTAAGTGCCCTATGATCACCTGTGTGGTATTTGTTAACTCAATCTGTTCAGTATCGAGTTCCAGGTAACTGCACGCTACATTCCAAGAGAATGGTAACTTTGAAAGGAAGATCACAAGATGATTTAAGATTTATTACAAGTATTATCGGCAAGTTTTTTTCTATCTCATATACTTGAATATGCTTTGTTGACATATCTCAGCTGCTAACCGTTACTACAAAAACCCTCTCACGTGCAGGCATCCCAATGTTAGGCGATGTTGTTGTGCATCACGACAGGCTTGAATACAAATATCGGGAGATGTGTCTCAACAAGAAGTTACCACTCTGGATGCGTCAAGCTGCCTTTTGCACGTGCCGGGTTCTCAACAAGTAGTATGAAAAAACTGATGAGTCTGAGCTTTATCGCCTTGTCTCAGAAAAATCCCCCAAGTTCCGGAGCGCTCTAGATCGCAGGGGGTGGCTCCAGCCGCTCCGGTAGCTCCAGGACACTCCGGAGCCCTTGTGATCACATGATATGACACTTGGAAGTGCTCCCAAGCGTTCCCAAGCGCCCAGGAGCACAATACTAGTCGCTCCTTCAGCTCCTACACAATCCAGAGCAACCTGCCTGTCGCATCCCTGGATTGACCCCCTTGATTTTATTCCCTTATTGTCGAATTTATCCGGCGCCTATCGGAACAGTTCCTAGGTCATATGATCCTGGCGCCTGTTACCTAATCCCCCGGAGTTCCCTCGGAGTTACTAAGACAAGACATCGCTTCCCTAATATTCCATCTCCATGGTTCCCGCTTAGCAACAGACGCTTCTAACTTCTTATCGCACCATTGTACATCCCTTTATCTATCGTACCATTGTTAGTATATGCTTCTTATTTGTATTAGAGTACTATATATACAGCAGGATTTCGACTGAGGAGACTCAAGTCGAAATACCTTGACATTCCCCCATTACTACCTAGCTCCCCCTGCACCATTGCAAGGAACTAGTCCTCGGGTATATACACCCTCCACATTCCATCGCTCCATAGCAGCTACCATCCCCATTCCAAATACTCTAAGTCACACCTCCCATTTAGGGGTCGCGACACTGCCGCTCCGGTGCGCTCCAGAACATAGCGGGTTTTTGCTGAGGTGATGCGTGCATATCCCATTTCTTGCATCCACTGTCCTTAAGATATACAACTCATCTGTACTAAGGGTGTCGGGTGAGCATTTCCCATGTTTCCCGTGCCCGCATGCGGGAAACCAGCGCCAAAATTGCCAACTGGCACCTGCACATGGGAATGCAGGAAATACCCTGTAGTGCTGGCACTTCTTGCACTTTGCAGGCATTCCTGCATGCTCCCAGGCTGGCAGCGTGTCTGCAAAGGCCACGAGCTCAGCAAAATCCTGCTAGACTCCAGAGTGCTCCAGAGCACAGTTGATGTGCTCAGGAGCTCCCATCTATTTAATCAGTGATTTATCAGTGATTCCTTCCCCTTTGGGCAGACAGATCCAGCACAAGGGGAGCAGCACTTGTCACCTGAGCCAAACCCTGGGACTTTGCTTGATTGGGCTGAAATCCCAAGCTCAAGTCCCCAGCCCAAATTCCTCCTTCACCGCTCCCCTGCCAGTGCCCCTATTGCTCATCTGGGGGTATTTTACAGCATTTAGCCTGTTTGGTCAACAGGGGATGGAAATCCAATGGCTGGTTCAAAAGTTAGCCTTTATTGGAAATTGAACCTTGCCTTTTTGGGACAATGTGAAATTTCATAAAAGATGCGCCCTGCTCTGAAACCTATGCAAGTGTTGTCAGATTTGAAATTGTCAAGTAAACGATGGAGAAAATCGTGTTTTATTGTCCAAAACACAATTCTTTCCAAATTTGGGCACATGTTTGCCTAATTTCTCCATCAATTCATTGTCAATTTGGGTCTAGTTTGAGATCTCAGTGTTCTCAGGGATGGATCTCAGTGTATGATCAACTTGAAATTAATTTGAAACTGGTGTCTCAGGAGAAATCCAGAGACATTGATGCAAGGCTCCAGAGCCCTCCGGAGCACCCCAGAGCGCATTATCATGTGCTCCTTGGGCTCTTAGGCCATCAGGAGCAAAAGTGGCACTCCGGAGTCTAGCGGGTTTTTGCTGATGAGCATCTGGGAAACTGGGAAAACCTAGCTGGGGATAGAGAGTGCTATCTAGCATATCTAGTTGCTCTAGAAATTCTAGGAAGGTCTCTAGCATCTAGCACTAGATGTTGCTATCTAGCAGTCCAAGGTAGCTATCTAGCACATCTAGCATGATCTAGCTGTGATCTAGGAGCAATCTAGCTGTAATCTAGCACCATCTAGCACCATCTGGCAACCAACCTAATATGGTTTATCTGAGAAAGGGATTTGATGGATTAGTCATATTGGTAATACTGATCAATCTCCTACAATAGCCAGCAGTTTTCTGTCCCCTGTGGACCAACTGGACTATATGCTAGAAAGTACCCCTGGGGGAGGCAAGGGGGTGGCTAGGCAGGAGGGGAAAGGAGTCAAAAGGGGCTTAAGTTCACTCAGGGGGAAAGGAGCACTTGCTCAGGAAATCATGTGCCTAACACCTAGAAGGCATAATTACATGCCTTTTTGGGAATTTGAAATTGAACCCTGATTAGTCAGCAGAAATTTAATAGAATATTTTTGTTATTTAATTCTAAACCTGTTTCTTTTTTCGGCAATTTCCTAATATCGTCAGGTACCTTTGCTAGATGGTGCTAGATCACAGCTAGATCACAGCTAGATCATGCTAGATGTGCTAGATAGCTCCCTTGGACTGCTAGATAGCAACATCCAGTGCTAGATGCTAGGGACCTTCCTAGAATTTCTAGAGCAACTAGATATGCTTGATAGCACTCTCTATCCCCAGCTAGGTTTTCCCAGTTTCCCAGATGAGGGGGTGTAGAGTCTATGAAGGTCAAAATGACTGACCTCAAATCCCACCACATCAAACTGGTGTATAACTCATAAAAAGCGCATAATTTCATTGAGTATGAATATGCTTGCATGCTAGTGAAAATAATTTGTTTAGGTAGAGGAATATCTAAATTACATTCAGGAAATAACATGTAACTATTGCAGACATCGCTGAAGCCTAATCAAGTCAGTTTGGAATGATCTAAAGTGGCAAAAGACTGCTATAGCTATACTAGAAGTCATATGTGTAGTTTCAAAGCAATCCAATCAACAGAAACTATGCTATGTAATGACAGGTGGGAACCAACCTCATATCCCCCTACTCTTGCACTGGCCATATAGCCATGAGTATTGAAGCAAATGTGAATCATACAGAACAATTGGAATATCTGAAAACCTGATTACACCAGACATCTCATCTACAGCCCTTCAGGACTCATGTGAACTGGTGTGGCTCAAAGCCCAAGTGTGCCTAGGCACTTTTAGCAAATCCCCCATGTATGATTCACCTACTTCCAGTGTCATATGTACTCAGAAGTAGCGAACTATAGTAATAGGACATTCTGAACAGAATGTACTCATTGGATTTATTCATAGCTGTCTCAGTTAGACTGCAGGGGGGGATTTATGCCCATTATTTGCCCCTATTCTCACTCCGTCCCCTGTTTGAGCATCTTCCAGTGGCCCAAATGAGCTGTGATTTGGTATATACGGTGCTATAGCATACTAGACTCTAAAAATCACAAGGGAGCAACATTCCCCTTGTGCGATTGCTTGGTGCTTGTGGCACTTTTCAGGGGTAATTTCCCCTGCAGGTGTAGAACAGATATTTCTACCCCTGCGTAATTTATTTTGAGCACATATAATATATATCCTGAGAGCTCTGAATGCTGTGCATTTAATGAGCCCAGAACCGAGAGAATGTGGTGGGTTTTGGGTACACCCATTCCGCCCAGCATGCACCTCAAGTCCCCCCATGAGCAGTAAAGTTGCACGATCTTGTGCGTTTACTTATGGATTTGGCCTGAACCTTTTGCAGAAATTTGCTGGTACATCAGCGCTTAAGTGCGGGTAACCTGGCGAGAATTTGCGGGAAACCCATGCCGAAAATGGCCAACCCACACCCGCACCCACTGCTCAAACGCAGGTATTTGTGGGTATTTGTGCCCGCAAATGTGAGTATTCCTGCGTGCAGGTTGCTTGCGCGACACCCTTAATCTGTATATAGTGTTACAACCCTCAATGCGTAACAGCTATTTGGATGCGGCAGGCTGGGAGGGTGATTGGATTGATATGGCCGTAGAAATTGCCAAGACGTGCTAGGAAACCCACTACAAGGCAACGTCAAACAAGCGAATTGTCGCCCCTGAGAAATCACAATTCTCTTACACCAAGGTATGTTTGTATAATGTAATCGAAGCAGCCACCCTAAGAAAACCTTAAGGGCTATCTCGGTAAGATGTTCACTGATATTGGTACTGCAAAGGAAACAGCAGTAAGCCCAACTGAAGTGTTTGTTAGAGGTGAGTAACATCTTGCCTTGTGTTATTGCCATTGTATCACTTATCGTGCTACTCAGCCAAGCCATTGATCAAGCATGGCAAGGAAGGGGAGCCAATTATGCTCAACCTGCTCACTTGGTGGTATGGGGCAACGGTGCGCTGCAAACAAGTATCTTGCACTCACATAGATGGCACTTGGCGTCTTAAGAACACCAGGCTTGTATTCCAATGATTAGGTTGGCCAAACAACTGACCCTCGCGCTAAGGATGTTGTGCGAGAATACCCGCATACCCGCATCAAGGGCAATTATATTGAATAGAGCATCATCACCTCATCTATTCAATTTAGTTGCCCTTGATGCGGGTGTGCGGGTATTCTCGCACGACATCCCTACCTCGCGCAATGCAGCATCAAGTGTTGACATAGAACACGCCTTCTCGTTTGGCAGCTCTACTGTGAGCAAATGCAGACATTACCTGGTGCCAGCAACGATAGAAGCAACAGCGTTGCTTGGTTCATATTCAAAGGCGGGATTGGTGCAGCCGGGAATATTGGTGCTACCGCCTAAAGGTACGGCTGCGGCAACCACTGCGAAGGGTGCAAAGGCCAAGCCTATGGCTAAGCATTAATTAATTGGTCCTCTTGCCTGTCATTTCTGTAGTCTATTTGCTTGTTCTTACATAGTTTGCTGGCTTGTACACTCAAATACATTTTTGCTCTCATTTGATCTGTCCAGGATAATCACTTAAGCGCCCTATGGTTCCACCTGACTTGTCCTCACCATTGGAGGATTGTTGCCCTCACACAGTGAACACAAAATTAGTGATATTGATCCTGGCAGCTCACATGTATGTCTCTTGCATATTTGTGCTTGCCACGGTTCTAATTGATTACTTTACCATGCCAACTCCTTGTAAAACAAGCCCTATCCAACACCTAACCAACACAACTCACTTCCCTCCTCTCACACGCACTCCTCTCACGTTGATTCACACATATCAACAACGTAGTGCTTGCCACTCACTCTGCAGTTGATAATGCAATCTATCTCAACTCAGTCTTTGATTGCTGCACAATGTTATGCCAGAGTGCCATGAGTACTGCGATTCTTTGTTTTCGAGTACTACTTACTTTTCTGGAGCTCTTAACAAATTTAGAGGTTATATGATGGATCAGGAGGCACAATGCTCTTCGTTTGACTCGTCGTTGGTTCACAAGTGAACTACATGGTATGTTTTGTATATAATGTGTACTATGTGGCCTGTATAAAACACATCAGCATGACATCTATGTACTTCATCAGTGAAAAATAGTAAAATTTAGTACATGCTATAACACTAAATAACACTGATTTTATGGATTATCAGGATTTGGCACTTTCCCCCTTTTTATTAGGTGAAAATTAACCAGGATTATATGGATTTGGTTGAATTTAGAGGATTATCTACTAACCATATATGGCAATGGCCCAATCTGGCAGGTCCCCAGTGGATAGGTAACATCATGTGACAACAGGGTCCACTTGATCATCAATCAACAACAGGCACAGGTCACTTGACTCCTGCCCTGAGACTTGGCACTCCATCAGCCAGGAGTCCCCCTGGACCCCTAAGTCCTCCTCCCCTGCACCATCAGACCACTCCAGGCCAGTGCACTGATTCAATCATGCAGGGGTATTTTCCAGCATTTAGTCCAGTTGGTCAACAGGGGACAGAAATTCCATGGCTGGATATGGAAATTGATCAAATTGCAAATGGACTAGACCACACACGGTCAAGGATCAAAAAATCGAAAAGTTGCAGACCATTCTAAAAGTTATGTAAGCATTGTCAGATTTGAAATCAACAAGTAAATGGTGGAGAAAGTTGTATTCTTATCACCCAGATGCATGTCTTTTCACATCTAGATCACTGCTTGGGCTTGTTCTCTATCAATTTGTATCCAAATTGGGTGCTCATTGATGCGAATTGATGTGTCAGGACAAGGACTGCTGCTGGGACCCATTTCAAATTAGCAGCTGGATTTATTTCCTGAAATAAAAAACCTAGGGTGTTGTATACTGTAGGCTCTCTAATAATAACCACGCAGCGCTGGCGCTGCGTGACCGAAAAATGAGATTTGGCTTAACCACGGTCGCTAAAGTATGCGTGACAGTCGAATTTATAACCACCACCTACCTGGGGTGCCCGCAAGACAATGAAGTATTCAGAGGCTTCTAGCAAGTCATTTTGACGAATATTTTACGTTTTTTCTACCTCGTTTTTTCACTAATATAAGGCAGGTTTTCCCTCTCTTCCTCGTAACAAACCCCCCAACTGTCTTTACTTGGTGCCGTCCTCCTTCTGATAAATTTCTGCCTCGACTCAGTACACTTTCTGCATTATTATACTCGCATTCATTCCTATTATACACTCTCTATCAATGTCTTTAATTACGTCCTATTTTTCCGTAGCATCTCCTGAGCAGGCAGCCGAACAAGCAACCCAGGGATTTGAAGAAATTCGACATTCAGCCCGATGGCAAAAAGCGAAAGCCTCATCCAAGGCATTGGCCAAAGAAGAGCACGAGCGAGCACTTGCTGCGGAACGACAGCGACGACGACGCCTCAAGCTGAAGAAGGCACAGGCAGTAGAGGGAACCCGAGACCCGACGACCTTGCGTAAAATAAAGGTAATTCTGTCATTTTGAGCGATTTAATTGCTCACCATTTATTGCATTTTAGGTCATGAAACTTGGAGGCTCGTCTTCAACGACTTTGGCGCACACGCAATCGATCGATCCAGGTGCCCCGATAGCAAAACGGCGTCGCGCTCAGCGTATCAACTGGTACGACCCGACCCGCTGGGCAATGATCGCCATAGCCGTACAACACACCGGGTTTTCAAGTCCCCAAGCGATTGTGCACGAGCTCCAAAGAGGCACAAGTGGCACATTATTCAAGACTCTTGATCGGGGCACAATTGCCTCCTGGATCAAGAAGGATAAGAGTGGCTGGACTCCCGAGGTTGCCAGTCGTGTGGCTCGAGCGGCAGAGGCCAACAAAGCTCGGGATGCCCCTCGAGTTGCGGGCGAGGGAAAAAAGCTAGGGCCTCCAGCACGACTTGTGAGTAATACAAACGCATATATGCTGAATCATGCTAACATTTTGTGGTGTTAGGATCGCTATCCTCAACTTGTCGGAGAGCTAGTTCTCCTTTTGGTCAATATGCGTACAGCTGGAACTCTCATCACTCGAGCAGTTGCTACAAGTGTTACTTTAGCTTTCATTCGCACTTACGCCCCTGAGCTCTTTCACGACCCTCGATTCAAGTGCTCGGAGGGTTTCATTCGGCGGCTGCTTAAGCACGTGCTCAGCTGGTCATGGCGCGCAACGACTCAGACTGCACAGAAGCTCCCTGACGATTGGGAGCAACGCTGCATTGACCTAGCACATCGATTAACTTGGAACATTGCCCTTCACTCCGTACCACCCGAACTTCTCATCAATGCTGACCAAACAGGTGTCTCATACCTTGGAACTGGCAACAAGACCTGGGAGTTGAAAGGTGCCAAACAAGTTCCCGCCATTGGTCAAGGGGAGAAGCGACAGTTCACTCTGATGGTGGCTGTGACTGCTGCTGGCGACACTCTGCCTTTTCAGTCGATTTTCAAAGGGTCAACATCTGTATCGCTACCTTCGAAAGCCTTCCGCAGGTCATCTGAGGCGGTTGGGTTCGTGTTCACACCAGGCGGTGAAAAGCACTGGAGTACGTTGGACTGCATGAAAATTGTGAGTTTACTTTTGTTGCCTGATGATATGGCTCTAACAATGCATATATACGTTTCAGTGGGTTATTGAGATTATTGTTCCGTACATCGAAAAAACCCGTGCTTCGCTGAGGCTTCCTTCAACACAGAGAGCGATCCTCTTGCTTGACTGCTGGTCGGTCCATCGTGGGGGACCTTTCTGCGACTGGCTCAAGAAAACCTACCCGTTTATACTCCTCCAGTTTGTCCCCGGTGGATGTAAGACCTAATATCTCTTTTTGATTGGCTTGTCTGACTCTTTTCACTCTGAAATTAGGTACAGCAGTTGCTCAGCCATGCGACACCAGCGTTAATCGTGTCCTCAAGCACCTGATCAAAACTGCCTGCATTGAGTATTTAGCTGGCGTCACTCAGGATCAGCTTTGTCGTGGGATCAAAGCCAATGACATTGTTGTCGACACAACTATTCGTTCACTTCGCAATGCAAGCACTGCCTGGATTCTATCGGCTTGGGAGTGGTTAAAAGCACACCCAGAAACAGTTCTGAATGGCTGGCGTCTGGCGAAGTTTGGTGACATCGACTTAGCATATGACTCACTCAACAACCCAGCGATCCGGAGCACGGTCCACGAGCGATTCACCGACGATGAGCCATTTGCACTTTCAGTTGCAACTGTCTCTCAGTCTCAATCTCAGGCAAACAATCCTGACTTCGAGGAGGATAGCGATGGCCCGGACTACGACGATGATTATGCAATCGACCCCAGTGTACTTTGCGATATTCGTGGCTCTTTTGCTGAATTACCAGCCAATATTATCGAATCATACGGCGATCTTGCTTACACCGGCGACGAGGAGCTAACTGATGATGACGCAGACGGAGAAACGGACTCGGACTGCATAGAAATCGAACTTTAATTTCACTTTTCTTGTACTAGACTACAGTACATTAATTCATTCATTTGGACAATCGTGACGCTTTTTATGAAGCTAACCACTACAGCGAATCGTGACGTGACAGTCGAGAAATTTAACCACAACCACGCCCTTCCGTGACGTGACATGTGGTTATTATTAGAGAGCCTACAGTAACCCTAAATTTGACGTAATCTGACTAAATCCAATAAATCCAAGTTAATTCCACTAAATCCTACCAAATCCTACTGAATCCAACCTTCCAAGTTAAATAACAAATCCACTTTTCGCTGATGGAAACAGGGGTGTTCTCAAGCCTTGACAGCATTTCAGACACTTCCTGTGATTGGATTAGGCTGGAAACTGGTGTATACATCAATTAAGACTATGGAACATATATTACATCCTGACGCTGGGTCCAGGCAGTCTGTGTGGCCTGCATGTGTGATTACCATTTTCCTTGATAGTAATTGGCATATTTGAGGAAGTTACAAATCCATTTGAGACACACAAAGTGCATGGGCAGAATCCCCTGACTTATGCGCATTTAATGAGCTATTGAACATGTAAATGTGATGACATCTGAGGTACTCAATGCCTGCTTGCCCACAGATGCTTGCTGAAATGCATGCATTTGCTGGATTCCCACAGATTCCCACATGCTTGCTGGTGGGTGCAGCCCTTGAGGGTCAAATACTCAGCTCCAGGCACAGGAATCCCAGGATTTACCTGGCTGACACATCGGGAAAACCAAAGTTATATTCTAAAGTGTTATACACAGCTTGTATGACTCTGATCATTAATGTATTCCATGTAAGCTAGGCCAGTCTAAAACCAACCTGATACTTACTTGAACGGATGTGCTGGCATTATCATACTGGTTAGGCTAGTGAGTGTTGTAAGACCTCAAAGTCTGGGTCTGTGTATCTGCTTGCTAAGGTGCAAAATGCTGATAATCTAGCTAAGTCTGTGATTTCCTCCCCAGACAGACTGGAATCCTCCACCTGATGTGAGTTACCACCTCCACATTACAGAATTAACCTGCCCCAGGCTTAGATAGTTTCTCAGCTAAATGCCAATGAGGAATTGTGATACTCATCAACTAGCTGAAAATACCTCATCACCCTGTCATCAGCTCCTCAGCATGGAGGAGCTGAGATAGGCATACAAGACAGGCCCAAACATAGACAACTTGCTTGATTAATTTTTATTAGTTGCTATTTATTGTCGCGACCCCTAAATGGGAGGTGTGACTTAGAGTATTGGAATGGGGATGGTAGCTACTATGGAGCGTTGGAATGTGGAGGGTGTATATACCCGAGGACTAGTTCCTTGCAATGGTGCAGAGGGACCTAGGTAGTAATGGGGGAATGTCAAGGTATTTCGACTTGAGTTTCCTCAGTCGAAATCCTGCTGTATATATAGTAGTCTAATACAAATAAGAAGCGGATACTAACAATGGTGCGATAGATAAAGGGATGTACAATGGTGTGATAAGGAGTCAGAAGCGTCCGTTGCTAAGTGGGAACCATAGAGACGGAATATTAGGGAAGCAATGTCTTGTCTTAGTAACTCTGAGGGAACTCCGGGGGATTAGGTAACAGGCGCCAGGATCAT
>MU132355.1:0-42707 GCA_015039395.1 Ceratobasidium sp. AG-I | reverse complement strand
CAGCCCTCCTTATATGCTATATGACTGACCACACTGTAATTATTGTCTGTTTCAGCACAGACAAGCGCAGATATCCCGTACTGGACCACCGTTGCGCCCTGTGCATGTGATCATCGGGTTGAGGAGACGGATACAAACGGTCTACTTAAGAGCGGACGGGACCAGGAATAGCTGATTGTTCCCACCACCACCACCACCGCGACCGACAAAGTAAGTCAACGCTCTTACTCTAATGACTCGTAGACTGACCTCTGTGTGTGTCTAGTAGTACAAATAGTTCGACATTAAGTAGAGTCTCGGTGAGTTCATGTATTCCTCACGCTATCCCCTTCAACTGACGATCCGCTGCGAATCAGGTGTAACTTTCAAAGTCCGGCCATCGTCAATCCGTTGGGATCCGGATATTATTGTTCCATTGTCCCATGACTTGTCTTTACCCCTTGTACATTGTAATTGAAGTGACCACAATATAATCCGCCCCTGTTCAAGGGGCAAAATCTCTCATTTAGCTCACATACTACGACATTCTACAATCCAATTTGGCCAAATATTAATTGTATCATAAGCTATAAATAGTGTAGTTTTACAACCGTCCACGTCAGTCAACGACACACAGGCAGACGACGAACACGACGTCGGCGGCAGTCCATCCCGTGCGGGCAGACACCGACTGATGCAGACCATCATGCATGCACGGAACATATCCACGCAGGCAGCACCGGTATGCACCTGCCTACGTTATGCTAATCAGCACAAACTAAATCGGTCGGCGGCTGCATATCGCGTCAATGCAACCTTGGACAGAGTCTGTCTGTATCTGTCCGTGGCTCGCAGGCAACGTCTGTCTGCGCTTGCCTCCTTAGCCAACACAGGCACAAACAGGCGCTTACGGCCTTGTTTGCGACCCCTCTCTTTGCAGTGTATCTGGCGCGTAGGGTTTGGCCCTTCAAACGCTTTCGCGGTGCTGCATAAGCTGGTACATACGTCTAGGATCGGAGGTTTCGTTGGGCAGGTCGCTTGGAGTCCGAGCGGAGATTCATTGTTGACTAAGCAAATGAAGTCAGTGAAAGTCTGGGATACTCAGGTCAGCCACACAACTTATAAATTCCAAGTAATACCTCTAGCTGACGATGCTTGTCGTGAAGACTGGTATGTGTAAGAATACACTTGACCGAAAGCACAACGTTCAGTCTATTACTTGGATGCCAACGGGCTCGGGCTTTGTGTCTGTGGAATGGCATTTGGATACAAACTCGGTTGAGGCAACACAACGGGTGGATCATACAGAGGGCATCCAGGGGTCTAACTTAGCTATCATAGTATGTTTCATTGACTGCCCTCATGCCCTCATGATATTCAAAAACGGACTTATGTGTATACCTCAGACCGCGGATGGAACGGTGGCGGACGGTCACTATCTCCCACGCTTACAGGTCTGGGATGCCGCCGTCATGCCAGGTGAAGAACGGATAGTGGCGGTTGCTTCGTTGCTTAGCTCGATGGACAGTCGTCAGTCTATGAGGTCGAGGAGCGAGAAGCGGATACTAGGTCTGTTGAAATTTATATTTGGAATGTGGCGACAGCATGCTGAATGTCTAAACTTTCTACTAGTATACAACCTGCAAACAAAGGAAATTGAGAAGTGAGTTTGCATAAATCCTAGAGTTTCCTTAATATTTATTGCGATTTTCAGCCAAGTTCCGTTGCTACAAGAGGTTCGGGGTGTTGCGCTGGTACGGTGTACTGGGTATGTTTTTGGTTGTATATTGACGGATATGCATCTTTTTGAAGACTCAGAAAGGCAACTACGCTCTGGTATCGTACAAGAACAAATCGCCTCCCCAAGCATGGCGTATTCAGATGATTGCTCAAGGACAAAAATGTCGATTGGTTCACGTACACAGTGGGTTATGCACAGATTTGGTAAAGTAGCTTATGAAGCTAACGGTGAATTGCACGCATAGCTTACTTCACAAGGGTATGCATAGAAACTATTGTAGCATCTATTCAAGTGATCCTGACTATACGTTAGCATTCTGTCGATTTCGCAGGACCGAGCTACTTCGGTGGTGTGAACGATATGTTTGTACTTTGCGCATCGAAAGGTATGTTTTGTTCGTCTGAAAGGAGAGTTCGCTTGCTTACAGATAAATCTAGATGGGGAGATACACATATGGGATAGGGTATCCGGTGACCTGCTACATTCACTTAAAGCGCCAGATCAGGAGTTAACGAACATTGCATGGAACTATAAATCATCGAGCGGGTTTATGCTCGCATCCGCAGCGTATGATGGCATGGTAAGGATATGTAAGCATTCTTCGCCCCACATAATTTCTTGGATCACTAAAGCCATGTATAGGGACAACAACTACCCGATTAACTCCTCCCCAAAGGTCTAGCTTCCTGGCTCTCCGTAGCAGTTCATTACTTTAGCTCAAAATAGGGGTCATTTGGCCTTCATTTGGCTTTGTGTGTTTTATATTGTGTGTATTCTACCTTGTGTTTCGACCGGATTATACTTGCACGGCTGGCTTGCAAGAGTAAGATAACTTGTCGTGACCCAAATACAATCACTTACTTCTACCTCAAGTACTGGTTTTACATCATTTTGAAGCTATCTAACAACGCTTCGATAGAGTCGCCTAAGTCGGGTGAAAGTTGACGCTGATGTGCCAGGGGTAGAAAAGCCCACTTGACTATCGACATGTGCCACATCACCACCTGAGTTCAGCTGAAAAGCCCCTGGATTGTCAGAATATACCAAGCAAACGATACAATAATAACATACCCAGTGCAATACCGTTGCAACGTTCGGCCGGGCAGCCGAATTGTAGCTCCAGCACTTTACGAGAATCTTCCAGATCTGCTCTGCTTGTTCGTCATTTCTAGCAAGTTGACTTGGGCGTCTCGGGATTTGCTTCTTGAGTATTGCGCCACATACACCTGCGTCGGTGCGATACTCCGCAAACGGCACCTCGCTGGTGAAGATCTCCTGTTGATAATCAGCTGATGAAAGGACCGACAGCGAGATCAACATACCAGCATTGTCTGTGCACCGTAATATTAGTCAGAATGTCGGTGAGAAGGTCATTCTTGAACTAACCATTCCAAGTGCATACACGTCAGTCTCCTTACTCCGTCTAACTCGAGACTCATCGTCCGCTTGTTCCCCTTCGGCTTCGAACAGCTCGGGAGCCTGATTCGTATGAATCAGTGCAAGGACGTCATCTTATGTTTTGTAATTACCATCCATCGGAGTGTGCCACCCCCAAATCTAGTAGTCGTGGTAAACCGTAACGTGTCCTGGGACAGAATGGCGTAATCGAAATCGTTGACTCTGAGCATGCCGTTGTCTGAAACAAGCACATTGGTCTATACGAAATGTCAGATATGCTCGCTTCTGCTAGGTAAATGATATAGTGGTGTGGTGCTTACTGCCTTGATGTCGCCGTGCACCTAGGGTCCACCCATTACTAAGTTCACTTCAATATACCTATTCGGTTCAAACTCACCATGCCAATTCCATGGAGATACAATACACCCGAAGCCAACTGGATGCACTGTAAGCCACAGTTAGATGCAACAGCGAGTGATAGACTAAGGCATACCAAGGGACGACGCTCAATGTTGTGATTTGCTACAAGGTATTGCTGCAGGTTCCCTTGTTCCATCCATGGGGATACCATACCCAACGCGCCTTGGAAGACAACAACACCCAAAAGCTTTTGAATATTTGGATGATGCAACCTGGACCAGATATACACCTCACGCACAGCACGCTGCGTTGCATTAGTTTGTCGCAGCAAGGTTTTGGAAACACGAAAACTGACATAAAACGCACCTTCACGGCTTTGTCATCGTCCTTCAGTAAAACATTTAGACGAAGGGTTTTGAGGGCAACAGATGTGTCATCGCCCAATTTAAGGCAGCGCACATCACCGAACCCCCCTGATGCGACTATCGAAGAGGGGCCTTGATGAGTGTTTATGGAAGAAGTCAGGTCGGTACAGCCATGCTTCACCAGGCATTCGAACATCTCTTGAACAGACTTCCCCGCCATTATAAGCTGGATACTAAAAGGGCAATCTATACAAGCTAAACGCTCACCATGTTGCTAGTCACCATGTCGAATGCAGGTGTGCCTTGTCGTGCTTCCCATAAACAAACTGTCCCATCTGAGGAGCCAGAAATGACACGCGTGCTGTTGGATAAAAAACCTACCGACAACACAACATCGGTATGTCCCCAGAGTGGCACGCCTAGAGGAGCGCCAGTGTGTGCATCCCAGATGCGGATAGTGAGATCGCAAGAGCCAGAGACAATAAGATTACTGTCAGACGAGAATGCCACCGAGTAGACTGTATCAGTGTGACCTTGTAGAGGCTCACTAATGAGATCGCCGGTACGTGCGTCCCAGATTCGGATCGTCGTGTCCCAGGAACCAGACACTATGCGGGTGCTGTCTGACGAATAATTCACCGAGCAGACTGAGTTGCTATGCCCTCTGAGTGGCTCCACTATGGGGGCTCCGGCGTGTACATCCCAGATGAGTATAGTATGATCACGCGAGCCGGAGATGACGCGTGTGTTGTTGGGCGAGAATGCCACCGACAAGACAAGGTCGGCATGTCCCCGGAACGGCTCGCCTATGGAGTTACTAGCGTCCACATCCCAGATACGGATGGTACCATCAGCTGAGCCAGAGAGGATGTGTGTATCGTCTAGCGAGAACGCCACCGCCATGACTGGGCCGGTATGTTCCTTCAGCGGCATGCCTAAGGGAGTGCCGATATGTGCATCCCAGGTGATTATGGTGTTGTCCCAAAAGCCTGATACTATTCGATTATCGTCGTGCGACCATGCTACGGCTGAAACTAAGCTAGTATGTTCGCCAGACAGTTCGACAACTAGACTCTCGGTGTGCAGATCCCAAACACAGACATAACCATCTAGTAAGCATAAGAATACACGAGTACCACCGTGGGATACAGCTAAAGAGCTGATATCATTGCCTACGCTCCACCGCGACAAAGGCGCTGTGCCCTTCAAAGACATGGCTGGGCGCTATAGGGGAATTCTAAGCGTGAATGACCAAGGGAGGCCGCCGAAGATAGAAGAGCGGCTAGGAAGCGTGATATATTCAATTGGAAGTGCCCAGAAGATAGAAGATACGGAATGAAGTGGTTTGTAGAGGTGAGGGTAAGAATACGTATTATGTCAGTGAGGTACGTTGTTGGCCGACACTGCCACAGCTAAAAGACTGACAACAATTACGATTATTTACCGTAAGCGCCGGGAAAGCGGTACCAGGTCAGTTCTTGTAAACTTCCTCGTAAATAAATCAGCCAGAAATGCGAAGAGTAACGATACAGTATCTAAAAGTTTATGCGAGTTTAAGGAGAGCCGCAGCTATTAATGATTTAAGCAGTGATATGTGCCAAACCCGGGTGTTATTGTAATTTTGTGCAGTTCCCCTTCAAGTGGCGGCATGAGCTCATTTTGAAGACGTTTTAAGCTTCATGTACAGCTTCCATGCACATAAATTATATATGTACACCAAACCAACTTCTTATATCACACGTAGAGGAAAGAAATTGTAATATTTAATAATTTGCACTTCCAGTATTGCGCTTGAATCATAAATGAACATCTGTACTCCCCAAATCTTCCGTATTATCCCTCTGGCCTTTTCTCGCCATTCCCACTAGTTGAACCGGCTGGCATGTGTTGCTCCGGCACATTTTGGTTGGGACCGCCGTACCAGCGCGCTCCGAATTCGATCACCTATATGCTCGACGCCTCCTGGTTTCTACGTCACAACCAAGTACATTTGGCAGACCAGTAAGGTTTCATCATGTAGGTATGCTGTTTTCGACCTCACAAGCTGAAGAAATACTAAGAGTGCATACATACTCGGCCTTGTCTGCACTTTATTGCCCAATTTCACCATCTGTGTCGACACTCTAATATGATGTCATAATATAAACACGCTTATAAAACACCTCGCCAGTTTGTGCGGGTTTTAGTTTGCCGTCGTGACCTGGAGACCCGTCATGGCTGCAGCGGACGCTTTAGTCCTCGATGGGTATATCAGTCTCAATTACACGCAAGCATATTTTCCAGACCGTTTATTGGCTAGTGCAAGCTACTGCCGGGGGTCTGGGGCAATCTCTTTAGGAGGAAACCTATAATTAAGTGAACCCACATCAGCCCACGCTGTGTCACTAGCAAATCTAATACGGGTCCTTTAAGTGATTCACGGCAATATCAATCCCTTTTGAACACCTGAATGGACCTCTTGGCAGTCACTACCATAAAGCATCTCCCATTTTAGATAACAAGATATTAGCTTAAACTTAAACAAACGTTGCTCATTCCTTAACCTGAAGAATCGTTGTTTTATCTAAGTTCTAGCACACGAGAAAAATCTTCTACGTATAGGGCAGAATCCGGATCGGAGAGACAAACGGGAATGCTTTGCCGCCGAATGCCTCAAAGTGCAGAGCATGGTGGTAGACCTTTGTCAGAGATGAAAAAGCTCAATGGTGCGGTCTTTGAGGACTGAAGAAGTACCCCGCAAACACTGATGAATATAATTTCTGAACACCATAGCCTGCAAATACTCAAGCGCGATGAAACGAGTCAAAACTCTGCGTCCAAGGCGCAGAGCTGAAATAGATCGCGTGTTATGAGTGATTAAATGATTGACATTTTGGTCATGTGTAGTACCGCATTTGCAAGTGCGGAACAACCAGGACATTACAGCGGTGTAAATAAACTTATATCAGAAGGTTCACCACTTCTACATCATGTCGAGTCTAACGAGGAGTAATAACCATCACTCTGGTTCAACTGCGATAAATGGGAGCTAACTTGATTTCAAAAAGAGCTGCTAAGAAATTTTGTCTTCAGGGGAACATACGGACTCGAAGTCATCCAAGTTGACAATAGATACACCTGGGATATTACTACATGAAAAATCGCACAGGCACTTCTTGTGTAGAAGCGGGCTGGTGTGCCCTTGTTTGGTCTTGGCTAAGCGCTTACCCTTTTCGGGCTTTCGCATCTCTTTCTGGGACGCGTTGACTGTCCGTGTCTTGGTTCGTATCAGCGGATGAGCATCTCATGTCCACACGCATCCGGGTTTGCTTCCCCTCAGCTTGAATATCTCAGCTGAGCGGGTACGTCTTGGCTTCCCTTCTACGTATATATTGTCTTGTCATTTACGCACGCACCGACGTGCCTCACGCGCTTTGTTTAAGTTGGATGCTTATATATTCCGGGCTTGAACATGTCAGCTGAGCCTGCGCACCCCATGCACTTTACTTATTTCGGTCTATATTGTCCTTACTACAATGTAGTTTGGAGGAGGGTTTGTTTATGAACCTATTGTCGTTCTCGGATGAGATCACGATCACCTGATCGTGGCACACACGTGATCCGCTCCATCTTCGCTCTCACCACAACCTCATCTGTATTGTTATCACCCCGTAGTTGCGATGTCAAAGGCCCCGAGAACAACTAGATCGACTAAGACGCCAGCTATTAATAATGGCCTTGAGGAGGTAACCAATGACCTCGCGAATCTAAACATCAAACCTCGTTCAACAAAGCCATCCACCACAACCACGCGGCTGTCACCCGCTGAGAGACTACGAGATGCAATGGTTATCGTCAACGACGCATCCAAGGCAATTTCTGCGGCTGCAAAATCAGGGTGGAAGCCGGGAGTTGCTGGTTCCGAAGAGTCGGAGTGGTCGGAGGCAAGAGTCAATAAAGTGATGGAGTCGGTGCCAGGGGCGTTGTCGACTTTGCGGTCTGTGTATCGGGAACAAAGCAATGAGTCGAAGATAGTGGACGTAGAAAGGGCGGCGCTGGGGGTGGTCTCCAGGTTGAACAGCATCCAGATGGTACGTATTTGAGACTGTGCGGAGTGCATTGCTAAGTGATATGTTTAGTACAAGCTGGCGTTGGGTGTGCTTGCCGAAGTAAGGCCCAGTATACTGTCACTCTTTGGAGTTCCAGAGAGTAAAGACTTGAAGTCCAAATCCACCACCGCCGCTAGCTCTACGCGACGCCCACCGTCTCGTGCTGGACCTTCAAAGGACTCGGTAGCCTCTTCCCCAAGCGATTATCTAACTCTGTTGTCCCTTCCTCCACTCCCCGAGTCCTCGCCCGTTATTAATGAATCCTCGGTTCAATCGCTATCTACCGCCCTCGCAACGTATCAAGCTCATGCAATCAAATCTGTGCTTGCTGTATTGAACCATTCTCAGCCATCAGTGAGTCGAATTATCTATCTCAGCGTTATATATTGCTAAACACAACTTGTCAAAAGGAACTGCACTCCCTGTTAACTTCTCCCGAGTTCCTCTTGACTCGGGCTCCCCCTCCTACCACGGCATTACCAGTAGAACAACTCAGCGCTCTCTATGTGGGCGCCTTCCAATCGATCGCGGGGAGTCCTGCCCTTTCTCCTCCACTTGCTTCGGCCGAATCGATTGTACCACCTGCACCTCGCAAAGCCACTTCTAGAGCTCCTAGCGCAACCAGAGCCCACGCTAGAACAGCTTCATCCTCCTCGGCCAAAACCGCCCCAGCCGGTGGCACGAAATCCGCTCCCAAAGTGCCAACGTCTACCCCCCTCAGTTTCGATGACCTCGCTTTATTATGCCGGAAACAGGCGTTGCTGTTACTCGCTCGGTCGCCCAGCGTAGAGCGAGATATGGATTTGTTTTGGGACCAAGCGACGAAATGGGGCGCGGTTTATGTCAAGGGTGTATCTGGTGAGTATACTCCAGCCTTGAATGAAAATTTCTTCTTACCTTTGTTCAGCATTGCCCACTCGACCTAGCGAACAACATATCGCACAAACGCTCTCGGCATTCTTTTCGGATCTCATTGGGCATATTCCTTCGGAGAGAGCTACTGGGGCGCGGTTTGAAGCGCTATGCGACTGGTGGATGAGATTCGCTAAGAAGGTATGTCTACTTGTCGTACTATTAGTGCTAGGTATACTCATTGAGGTTTGTTCCTGACTAGGTGAAAGACGTAGAGACGACTCAGAAAATTACTGCATTACTCCAACCTCCTTCGACGCCAAAGCGGCCTACCCCTACAACCCAGCCCCCTGCCCCGACCAAATCTTCCTCCGCCATGGACAAGGAAACCACCTCTTCCACGGGCAGACGCACACCAGCTCCTTCACGTTCTGCACTTCTCGCCGTTCTCGATCGTGCCGCTATTTCAATATCGCCAGTTGATATGCGCGCGGCTGCTGATGCGCTGAACACGCTGGTCGAAGTGGCAACTGGGGACTGGTCGGCTGGAGATAGCCGGCGCTTGATAATTGCGGTATCGGATTTGCGGAAGTCGTGTATGGAGTGTTGGAAGAACGGAAAGGGCGGGGAGGACGATGAGTCGAGGGATGCGGCGAGAGGGGTGGTGGATGCTATGGTCGGATGTGCCCAGGTACGTTTATATTTTCTCGAATTATTCGCTTATTTTCTGTAGTTCCTATTCTAACGCACATAATATTTGTTAGACACCAGGTTTCCCTCCAGAAGTTACAGTCAGCGCAATTGACGCGCTCCTCACATTATCTCGGGCCGAACTCGACCCGCAAGACTACGAGTCCTACGGACGTGCGAGTTCGGAGCTCGAGCGAGCAATAAAGCTCGCACAAGCTTCTGGTTCTTTGGGTCACGACAACACAGACGACATTTCTGGTACCTCTACCACGCACAATCATTCCAAGACCCAAGGAACCCTCTTGCGCGCTGTGTCGAATACTGCCTATACTCTTGCTGGGGTGCTTTACAATGCGAATCTCGCCACGCACGCGATTCCATTTGCCCAGCGTGCTTGTACGGTTGGAGAGCGCGCACTGGAGCTTGCTGCTACCCATCGCGATAGCGAGGTCATGGGCACGGATAGCAGGGACAAGGATATCCGTGCGTTGCGCGAACATATGGCTCGTCGATGGGAGTTGCTCGCAGTCTGCCAACTCAAAGCGGCCGATCGACGAGGAGCCGTCGAGGCTTTCGGAAAGGCCGTGGTCTGGAGCGTCGTATTTCTGGGTTCCGTGCAATCCCTTGACGAGAAAACTGGACAACTTGTTGGACAGCTGGTCAGCATATCCGTTGGAGAGCTTTTCGAACCCGAGGTTGTGGTGCTTAGTCGATTGTTTGGCGACTTTGAGGTGGAAGAGGGGCTCATGGCCGCGATGATGGAGAAGATTATTCGAGTTCTGGAGGGAATGATGCATAAGCCGATTGCTCAGCGCGCAATGGAGCTGGCGGTGGAGGAATTGGCGAGAATATGGGGAAATAATTCACCTGTGAAGAAAGCCAAGTAAGTCTGTTTTCTTTCATCCGCTTGTGCAGACCCTGACGTGCTCTCGTAGGTTAATGATCGGCATGCTTAAGCAAGAGTATCAATCCGCTAATCCCCCGACTTCGAGAGCATCTCCCGCTGAGATTATTGATTTACTCTCTTTAGAAGTCGGTCACGTTTCAATTTCTCGTTGTTCTTGCTTTAACAAGATTTCTTCCTTCCTTCCAGGACCTAGGGAATGACACACCCCTTAAACAACATATCCCAGAATTCATCTCTCAAACACGGATCTGGGCGGCCTTGCTTCTCCACAAGTTGAACGCACCAACGGCCGAGATTTCTGAACAGGCCTCGCTTGCGTCTAAGGAGTTGATCGGGCTGCTCACGCCACCGGAGATTCCTGTTACGTCCAAAAGTGCCGGGAAAAAGCCTGCTGCAACTGGCAGGCGGGGAACCGTATCTAAACGAGGTGGTAAGGATTTAATCTTATACACCTCCAGAACTGATTTGTCTCACCCAGCGCGAACAGGCAAAGCAGCTGTCACTTCGAGCGCAGTTACTCCAGCCAAGCAGCCGCCTATTGTGTTGGACGACCGGACAGGATTAGTTCGAACTATGGGTGAGTTTCCCCTGTTCAAATGGGACATGTTTTTATTGAGGTCATTTTAGATATGCTGGCGCAGGTGCTTGGTTTGCTAGGTCATACCGTCTTAAAGTTGCAGTTCCTACATTTAATTACCTGGCTCTGCGAGGAAGTGGATGGACCCGAACTGGCGGAAGGTATTTCCGGCCGTATTCTTCATCTAATTTAAAAACTCATAAATCTTCCTCTCCAGCACATGTCAAGACCACAATCGATCTCTCGAGCATGTATGTCCAACTCGGCCAAATGGATATGGCTGCAAGTATCCTAGCAGCAGCCAATGACTTGGCTGAGTTAAACAACGCCCATATCGATACGCCCACCCTCGTTTTATTGAGGCTGTTGTACGCGGATATGCTCGCGCGAAATCGGGAAACTGGTCAAAGGTGTGTAATTATTTCTTGTAGCCTCATGGTTTTGCTTAAAAACCTCGTAGCGTGGAGACCTATCTCGCTGCTCTCGAGCTTTCGGGGCAGATTGAAGCTGTGGAAAAGAATGCCGCATACATGGTTCGAACTCAGGCTCGCCTGCAGGTCTTGCAGAGAAGCGCCATCGCTTGTGGGGTGTACGCATCAATACAAGCATCTAGAGTACGCATATATATTTGGATTTATATTCGATTCCACTCTAACATGGCCCATTAATTAGGATGATAGCGTCTCAATGTTAGCAGCTCTTACACAGGCACTCAGGCTATGGAATCGAGCCGTGGATATCCTTCTCCGTCTTAGTGAGAAAGCTCAGCCTGCTGCTCCCGCCGAACCTGTGAACCCCTTTGAGGTCCAAGACACCAAATCTGTGGCGCTAGACGACGTAGTTCAAGCTAAGAAAACCGTTGCTCGGGGCGCAATTATGGATGGCGTGCAGTGGCAGATAGCTCAGGTACATATTCTTTTCCTCGTCATACACTTTTGGAATAACGTCCACCGTAGGGGTTGTTGAGAACTATTTTCGATTTGGGAGAAGCTTATTCTATGCGTGGTTCTGTGCGCGAAGCGGAATTTTTCCTGGGACAAGCTCAGTCACTTTCAGAGTCATTACAAGCGCCGCTCGGTGTTGGGCGGTCATTAATCCGCCAGGCGGAATTGAAAATGGCGCGAGGGCTCCTTGACGAAGGTCTCGAGATGTTAGCCACGGCCGAGGATATCGTTGCAGACGTACGTTCCTCCCGCCCTGGGGCTTTTTCTGGGCTAATCTTTCCTAGTAGCCGATAGGGGTTGATACGGCGACTCTTCATTGTTTCTTGGGACACCACCGGCAACGAGAGGCGAGCGGAGAAGACGCTGATGCAATGTACGCGCATGCACAAACCGTTTTAGATCAGCTAGCCCAATTGATGGGCGGACTTCAGCGGCACCAGTGGGTTACTCTCGTATATCCCATTGTGGTGTTTTATAGAACTTTGTTTTTAAAGTGTGACGTCGAAAAATACGCCGGAGATATTGGCTCCAGAAATTCGAGGTTTAATACTTCGAGAAAGAAGTACGTTCGACTGTTACATATCTGAAATCATGACCCATTTTAATCTTTCTTGTAATTGTGTAGTATGGCTCAGCCAGATCGGAGAAGTTGAGCCAAATGACCAAGTTTCGATAGATGCACTCGAGTCGCTTCCGCGAACACTGAAAAGCAAGGTAATGTCTATCGTAATCTTAAATAAGTTCTCTCTCATCGTTAGGATTCATCTAGGCTGAAGAGGCCGCTCTGCTTGGGCGTATCGCGCTACATGGAGTGTACACACAATTCCGTTCGGATTTATTCTTAAGCTCGTTAACGGAATCAGGTGAGCACCCAATTTACCCAGTTTTTCCAACTTTGCTAATCGGCCAATAGCTATTGCCGTACCCATGGGCATGACTAGTAAAGATGCACCCGCGACACAAGCACCTTCCACTAGAGAAGCTCTGAACTCTCTTGGCGTGGCTGAGCAGAACTTCTGGAAGACATTGCAGTTGAGCGTGGCGCGTGGCGATGCTACTCGCACGAGAGAAGCTGCTACGAACTTAGCTCGTATATTAGCGTTCCAATCTTCTTTGGGAAGGCAAGGAGTTGAGGGCGCTGTGCTCACTGCGACACTCTTAGGTAAGCCTACTCACTGAAAACCAATGATTTCCGGTCTCAAGACATCACGCGCAGATTACAGCAACGCGACAACTCTACGTCGAGAACTACTGGACGCTATTGCCAACAAAACCAAATCATCTATTCATGGAGATGATCTGCAGTGGCCAGCGATGGATGCCAGGGGCTTGCCTTCTAGCCAACCCGTTCAAAAGCCTCGTGGTCTGTTTTCGCCTGAACAAGAACAAGGACCAGACGACGAAGACCTACAGAGTGGTGGACAGGAGATGCAACAATATTGGCAATTTCTGAAGAACAAGTACAGCAACGCTTCGTTCGATTCGTCCATTGCTCAGCAGATCAACCTTCTACCAGATCACTGGACGGTCGTTACTATCAATGTTACAGACGACAAAACTGCACTCATAGTCTCAAGGCAGCGCCCTCACCATCCCCCTGTCATTTTTTGCCTTCCACTTGATAGGCGAGGGAGAGAGGCCGACGAAGAAGAAAAGTTCGACTATGACGATGCCATGGACGAGCTAACGTCGATTATCGAAACCAGCGATCGGATAACTCACGAAGGCGTCAACATCGAGGGGAATAAGGGGGCTATTTCAGAGTGGTGGTCCGAACGGACAGCATTGGACCAACGTATGCGGGAACTTTTGGATAATATCGAGTTTTGTTGGCTGGGAGTGTTCAAAGTAAGTTTTACATATACGTTGTCATGGCGCGTATTTTTCTTTCACTAAAATAACACCAGTCTGTGTTAGCTACTCCATTGAGCCATGGCTCGGACACTCTTTCATTGCTACGAAATAGGCTAGACAAGGCATTCAAGAGGAACGGTATTGGAGGCGAAAAAGCGAGCGCTCGTCCAAAACTTGATAAAGGTCTCCTCGACTGCTTTGCGTCTATATCTCCCAAGTGCCGTGACGAAGAACTAGAGGATCTAGCATATTTCATTCTCGACCTCTACCAGCTTCACGGGACGTCTATTGCCTTGTCAGAAGTAGATATTGATACGGTGCGTGCCTAGAACGCCCTTCACTGGCATTTATTGACGTGCTGTATGCTATCTAGCTGGTTGTTGATCTGCGGAACGCTCTTGAGGAGCACGCCGCGAAAACCAAGCCGAATTCGACCCCAGTGGAAGACCACCATATGTTTTTGGTGCTCGATAAAAACGTCCAACGCATACCTTGGGAATCGCTCCCCGTTCTACGCGGCCATTCTGTTAGTCGTATCCCATCCACGTCCTTCCTCGTCGACCGTATCCAACTCGCGAGACATCGACGTGGTTTACCCCTTGAGCCCTCGGCGGATTCGAAAGATGACAACGTGCCCGTTGATAGAGCTCAGGTCGACCCAGGGCGAGTCCGTTATGTGCTCAACCCAAAAGGCGACCTCAAACACACAGAGAAGCAATTTGGGCCATGGCTGAAGCGCATGAAGAAAGAGGCAGGTTGGGATGGTATTATTGGCCGGAAGCCAAGTGAAGAGGAGATGGCGCGATCCCTGGAGGGAAGCGATCTCTTTATGTAGGTCTCCTGTTTACCTAATATACATCAACATTGACTCTTCCGCTAGATACTTTGGCCATGGTGGCGGCGAGCAATTCATTCGTTCACAAAAGATCAAGCACCTCCCCCAATGTGCGGCGGCGATGCTCTGGGGATGCTCCTCTGGAGCTATGCGCGACATGGGGGATTTCGACCCTATCGGCACACCATATCACTATATGCTTGCAGGATGGTCAGTCGCGCTCGATGTTTATTGTGTTGAAACATTGCTTAATCATTTTCAACTGGTAGTCCAACCCTTGTGGCAACCCTCTGGGATGTGACGGATCGCGAATGCGACCGATTCGCGCAGTCCGTATTTACCTCGCTCAAGCTAGATGCTGCATACACCGAAACGAAAGAAGCGGAGAAGAAGAGCGTCATACGAGCCGTTGCATCTGCCCGTGAAGTATGCAAACTCAAGTACTTAACTGGCGCGGCACCTGTGGTCTATGGGATCCCCTTCTACCTGTGATATGTATCTATTCAATATCTTATAATTTTGTTATATCGCCTTCCGTAATCGCTGACTTGAGTGTGTGTTTATCGATTGTTAATTCAAACCAGGATGCGAGAAGTACACTTCGATGACCCAAGAGCTCAAGTAGTGACAACGGAAGCCGGCGCCATAGTTGAGAAGTAACAACAGCAAATCTTCATTACCCAGTACCGTAGGCGCCGGGGAAGTGGGACAAATCCATTTTTGTTGATTCCAAGGTGAATAAATCAGCCAAAAAGTGTCTGCTACATTAATTCGACATCTGAGAATATGTATGAGCGAAAAATAAGCTAAAACCGTCAGTGATTTGGGAGGTTTTGTTCACCAAATGGGGGAGTTATCATAGTTTCGTACAATTCAATTCAAAGTAGAAGGATACGTTCATTTTAACGAAACAACCATCTACGTGGGCGGCTTCTATGACCATGGTACACCTCTGTGCCCAATATCAACCCCGTGTAATGCACATAGAGAGGAGAAGAGTCGAAATTCGCTAATTTTTGCTTTCAGTTTTGCAGTGTAACGAGACACAAATGGGTAGCTATGTACCCTATGTTTTCCGTATACCTTTATGTACGCCTTTGTTACGGTTCAAACCAGACTGGAGTGTATTGTGCGGCCACACTCTGCCTAAGATCGTCATATCGGAATGCTCTGCTTAATCGGCTATATGCTCGCTGTGTCCCAATTTCTGATTCAAAATCGAGGCTCATTCATGTCAGATAGATTCATTCATGGCAATTTATTACATGGGCACATTTTGTTTGACTTCACAAGCTCAAAAACATGGGCAAGACCGACTGTCCCACTTCCCAGGATTTAGCCTGTTTAAGCTGTCGTGTGTAAATCCTACCATACCACATCATCGTAGGCAAAATGAAATCAAATGTTATGGTATGTGATAGAGAAATTCTCAAAGTATGTGAAGGTCTATTCGTCTCGTAGTTGCGATGCTGTATCATTGCGTGACGCACAAAAGATCTCAAATCTGTCCCACTTCCCGGGCGCTTACGGTAAAAGGCGTATATCCTATCTCTTCCTCCTTAATTACAAAAGAAATATCTATATCACGACCAACCCAGTTCTTGAGGTCGTCGATATCAGATAGGGCCTGGTTATCGACAGAGCAAACCTGATTGATCCCGATTTCGCGAATAGGACATGCAGATAAGACATGTCTAAATCCCTCAAGCTGCTTCAATTCACAACTTTGAATGTAAAGCGAGTGTAAACGAGGTAGGCGTGATTGGAGGCGTTTGGAGGACGATGCAGAATCGTCGTTGGCTGGAGGAACGACGAGGTCGTAGATGGGGTTGTCCAAGTTCATATATTGTAAGGTAATCACCTCGAGTGTGAACCCAGCGGCAATGGCGCTCTCCAGCTCAAAATGGGAGCAACAGTGCAACTCTCTGAGGCGAGACCTTCAACAGAATGCGATGAAGTCTTGTTTGCCCAGCTCGCTCGAGTTGCGCTTGTGATAATGGTCCATTTTCAGGGTTAATCCGCGATTTCCTAGCGCTATCATCGGAAGGAGATCACCAGAGCTGCAACCTACAAAGACGAGAGTATGAAGCCAATCAAGCTGGACTGGTGGGAGGGCAGCTGATGTGGAAGTGTCGGTAATAGGGGTATTCAGAGTTGTCGATTCTGGAGGCGATTCTGGGTTTGATTCTGGGTTTTACATGTGTCTTGGTCTAAAAGCGACGGCAAAAGCGGCCAGAATCGGCCACTCTGAATACCCCTTATATACAGATCCATGAGCTGAATGTACTGAAGGTTGTGGCTGGCCCCCAAGATCTGCCTCATAGTGTCGGCGCTGATGCTTAATTCCTGAAGACTGAGAGTGACAAGATTGTGACATCTCAAAGACCCCCAGTTAACCTGTATTCCATAGACATAGAATGTGTCGAAGGAATAAAGCAGTTCTGTTATACGCTGCTGGCTAACCTTTTGTCCCAGAGGAGGAAACTCTATCACTTGCCATAGAGAAGACAATGCGAGCGTAGTCAACGTGCGGGGGGTGCCTGTGGTATACCAATCTGAAAGCCACTGTTCTGTTGGTTCTGCTTTCGAACGTAAAATCATAGAGCGTATACTCTTAATGCGAGGGAACATTAAGCAGAAACTAGAGTCACGATCCAAGTCTAGATCCGGACGATCATATTGAGCCACATTTACTACATCGAGTGGGCAACTGCCAGCGCGATCAAGCCAAAGATTAAGATGTTCAGGATGGTGCAGGCTTTCAAAATCGATGCAAGACCAAAGTTGAGCAGTACTAAGAGCAATGCGCCGCCAGGAGGAGCAGGCGCTAGAGATAGCGTTGACTTGGTGGACCAAGAGCGCGGAGCGGTGTGGACCAGCATCACAGATTCGACATGATTCAACAGCAAAGATGAATATACGGGACAAGACTTCAACAGGCAATGTAGCTATTGGCGATGTGAGCTTCGAGATGTTCTTGAGCTGAAGTAGCTTTCTTCTTGTGGAGATGATCGAGGATTCTTGGGGAGTGAGGATAAGGGCCTCATCATCAATCGCTGCACGCACGTCCGGCCTCGGAATATCGCGTTCCTTTGATTCGTGAAGCTGAGTGCATACGATCTCAAAGTGGGAGAATGCATCCAAGTACGTGCGGAGAGACACTGCGAAAGTAGCGCGCACGACGTTCCATTGATGAAGTGCGTCGTCAATCTGATAGTTTGCCAAGGAACTGGTGTTTACCAAAAGCGGTCTCTACATCCTATGTGTAAATATCAAAGAGGGATGAAGTACATTTACCTACCTCCATTGCAAGAACAGTTAGCGATGGAATCCTTAGCCCTTCTGGTGGTCCATGGCGGGAGTCAGTGACGTCCCCCAACCACTCACGTGCCTCGGGATCCTGATTTACCTAATAGCTCTCAAAATCAGTTTGGGTGTTTGCGCTTCTTTGCCCCTTAACTACGACCGTGTTTCAAATGCAATCACCATCTCAGCTGAATGCTCTTTAGACTCAGTACGAGCCGCGGTTTTTCACAGAGCAAATGTATAGGCAAGTGCACCCGACAGGTTAGGGAGCTAGCATTCTTTCCCGAGTCGCACGAAGGCTAACGCATTCGCGCTAGCAAAACGTTCACCTCGTATTCTGCGGTTTCAAACATCCAGTTTTAACTCACAACAGAGCAAGCGAACCCGACACAGGTAAAAATGGTATTTGATTCAAATAACCGTCTATACATAAGTCTCTTCTAGTTCAGCCTCCAGAACATCCGCATGTGTTCCCTATTTACAAGCACTGGTAGAAGAAGTCATTAAGCCTCGTGCAGACGTACGGGGAAACGCAGCCCTGCGAAATACATAATGTTAGACATGGTCTAGGTTTGTATGAATCTAGGGGACTTACGGTGGCACCAGTCCACGACACTCCACCACATTGGCCCCAGTGGGCGACGGTGCCGCTGGCAGCAGAAGTGGTGGTCTAAGGGAATATTATTAGAGGCGTTTGCGGGAAGAAAAGGCGATCGCGAGAAACGTACAGTAGCAGAGGTCGAAGTGCTGGTGGCAGTGGTGGTAGTGATGGGGCCGGTGGTGGTGGTAGTGGTCGTGGAACCGCTATAGGTCGAGCCGAGGTCTCCAAAGCGGATGTTCGAGTAGGTTACAGACGAGTTGGGGCTGTTGGTCTCGACGTCGGGAGGAGTACCGGAGGTTGTCGCGCATCTGCCGCGGGTAACACCAGGGCTGGCTGGGTCGGCACCGACCGGGTACTGGCTATCGAGCCAGAGCATGTTCGCCGAATGGTCGTCCCAGATGGACATGACAAGGACGACACCAGTGCCGAAGGACTTGTCCATAGTCGAGAAACCGCCCTTGGTGGCAAAGTCGTTGCCATCGCTGAACGCGGTCTTCTGGGCGGCGCAGAACTGGTCGGTGACGGAATCGTAGGCAGCCATTCCGGGGATGTTGGTCTTGGAGTTCTGGATGACCACACCATTCTGAACGTAGATGCGGCGGATCTCGGAGAGAGCACCAGTCGCGGTGCCGTCGGTGGTGATGAATTGGGTAACGACCGTGATCTTCTTGGTGGTGTCGACGGTGAGGCTCTTGCCGTAGAAGGTCTTGTCGCCCAGGCGGTACGAGTTGAAGTCGCAACCAGCCTGGTCACAGACGCTGGAGCATCCAGTGGTGGTGCAGCGAGTTTGGCCTGTGCCGGTGCAAGGGTGGGGAGTGTAGGCGGTGGAGTCCGAGTTGGCCTCCCAGACGTCCATCTCGTTGCAGCAGGTGCCGTAGTTACCCGTGCCGGAGTTAGAGTCACTGGTGGAGCCGGTCCAGCCAACGGAGTTGGACTGTGCGTGCAAGCTGGTTTAGAATGGAAAATACAATAAACTGAGAGGTGAAGGCTAACCTCTCCGTTGATGAACTTGATGTCGCGGGGGCACTGGGCATCGCAGTAGCCAGTTCCGTACTTGGCACCGGCCTTGTTGTTCGGGTACTTGGCCTTGCCACCGTCCGCGTCCATCTGCGAGAAGTAGAGCGCGCCGTTGAGACCGCAGGGCAAGTTCGAGACGTCGACGTCGAACGTGAACTCCTGGTTCTTGAGCTTGAAAAGCTCGTAGTTGGTGTCATCCGACGCCATGAGATAGACACGAGAGCCGATGTTGGTGTTCGCGCCCTTGGTGACGAACTTGAGGGTCAAGGCGTTGCCGCTGGTGGTGATACCGTAGGTGCCGGAGTAGTCGGCGCCGTCGAGCGCACAGTTCTTCGCGCAGGTGACAGCATCGGGGCAGAGAGTCGCGTCCCATGTCTGGCCGGTGTAGCAGTTGGTAGACCCGGAGGTGGAGTGGACCCAGCGCCAGTTAGAGTCGAGCACAACCTTACCAGAGGACTGGGTGACACATCCTCCGGACTTGGTGCATTTTTGCCAGGGGAGAGAGGGGTGAGTCTCAGCAGTGAGGGTGCCGACCTGCTGGGCCTTGACGGCGGCGAGGTAGAGAGAGATGAGAACGAGTGCGCAGTACATGGTAAGAACGCTGCCGAGAGTTGGACCGACGTCGTTGGAGGAAAAATAGATGAAGATTTTATAGCAGTTTCATGCGGTGAAAACGCGGAAGTGAATAAGTCTCGTTCACAGGATAGTCATAGCGAACGCAACCTGAGTTGACAATGACAAGTTTAGCGCATACGCGCCGCAGCAAGTGAAAGAACTTGGCATCGACGCGGCGCCGAGGAGAGACCGAGTATCGGTCGCAGACGCCCAGCTAATGAAAGGAGGCCGCATGACTATCGCATGACAAGAATAGACGATTCGCTGAGCCAGTACTTGAGATTATTGCTGGCCACGCAAACGCTTCCCATTCGAGATAAAGCCTCACAGTTATTCCGAGTTGCCGCGATTCATAAGACCAGGGCGGAGCCGGAGCGAGATTGTGGTGATTGTAGCCTATCAGAAGCCCGGAGCGCCCATCCACGGAGGTTGAAATGCAAAAGAAGTCACGTGGTACCGATACCTAATCACTCCGATATTTCCCAAGACAAACACATGACTTCCCAAGAAGACATGCTCATAAAATGACAAGCGTACGGATAGCTCGAACTCTCGGCAAATAAATTTACCGAACTTTTAGTGATCCGCAATGTTTACATCTGATTGACTTAGAGGAGCGAGCATATATAACAACGTTACGTTTAGTAGCTCTGTACAAAGTAAACGTCTGCTTCGAGTACATAACACCTTTCTTTCTCTATTATCTCGGTTTCAAACTCGCGACATATGTAACTGGAATATTTGTTTCTACGTCAGCGGTAATTGAACTCCTTTGTGTATGTTGACCCGGACGCAACAGTCGCATACAGCATACCAGTTCACTCGAGTATCTTCATTTGATCCTTCCCACAAAAGAGAAAGATCAATATTTTGGCTATAGCCTTGCCGCAATAATAAATGTATTCGCCTGAAACATATCTCCAAGAATTGGATGCACACATGGTAATCGAAGATGATGAGTCGACAACTAGGCGCTAATTTAATCAACAACAAGTGGAATGCATAGGTAATAGAAACTTGATTTAGTGGGGACCAAAAGGTGCATATCCCATGTCCGCCCCACCAGGTGTATGAGTCACATTTACCTGAAGTTCAATCCAGCTTTTGAACCTTTCGGTCCCAGACACCTGTACACCATTTAAAGTACAGCCTCCGCCGATTCCAATCTCTCGAATAGGACAAGCAGATATGACACGCCTAAATCCCTCAACATCCGCAAACGCGCACTTAATTGCGATAATAGTATGCAGGTGGGGCAAGCGCGGCTGTATGTGCTGGTAGGAAGACCGGACGTTGACTGGGGGAACAATCAGGTTATAGAATGGCTCACACAGCATGAAACCCTCCAAAACGAGGGCTTCTAGTTTGGGCGCGAGGGTGATAGCATCCCACAGCACCCTAAATGAGGTGCAGTGTAGTTTTTTGAGTTGTGAACGCCCACAAAACTCACGAAATTCGTGCCCAACATCGTCTCCCACGTTGTAAGAAAAGTCAGGCCCGATGTTCAGAGTTAGCCCGCATTCTCCTGGCGATATCATGTTAAGTATTTGACGAACTTTCTCGTCTGTAAAACTTTCTAGCTTTAGGGTGTGAAGCTGGGGAAGTTGTATCGATGTGAGCGCTGTGGATGATGTGAGAGCTGTGGATGATGGAAATATTCCCGAAAAGCCTCGCCCCCTCAGGTAAATGTACTCCAGCTTGGGGTTTCCCGACAGAATATGTCCGAGGGATTCTACCGTGAAAGGAACATCAACGAGACTAAGGTCGACAAGATTCTGACATCTCATAAGCTCCCACTTGAACGATATGCCGCGAATGTAGAGGGTATCAAGAGAAAAGAAAAGTTCTTTTAGGTGCTGCACGGAGGGGTGCTTATCGGGATCTGGGAACTGATAGTAGCTTGCATTTGTGGCAGTTAAAGCTAGCGTGGTTAATGTACGAGGGACACTAGAGTTGCACCACGCCGAAAGCCAGCTTTCGGTTTCTTCTCTATATAATTGAAAGTGCAAAGAGCGCAGTAGCTGAAAACGTGGGAGCATCTTCAGGAACACAGGTACGTGCTGGTTATTAAGTACTGTGGGGATATAGCGAGGCACTTTCACGACATCAAGCGGACAATTGTCAGCACGATCCAGCCAAAGGCGGAGGTAATCATCATCAACAAGTCTGTCCAAGTCAATGTATGACCAAAGTTGCCTGGTGCTAAGAGCAGTATGGCGCCAGTAAGAACAAACTCCAGCGATGTCATTCACTTGCTTGACCGAGAACCAGTGACGATCAGGGCCAGTGTTAAACGTTCGCCACCAGTTGACCACAGACATGAAAATACGGGCTAAGATTTCAGAAGGAAGCCTTTTGATAGGGGAGATGGCTGTGGACATGTTTTTGAGTCGAAGTAACTTTATTCTTATGGGGGTAATTGAGGACTCATAAGTGGCAACGAAAACAGCCGCCTGATCAAGGGCCGCGCGAACATCCGGGTTTGCGGTGTCGAGTTCCTTTGAGCTGAAGAAACGGGCACATGTAAGTTCAAATTGAGAGAACGCGTCCAGGTACGTGTGAAGAGATGCAGCGAGAGTGGCACGTGCGAGGTTCCATCGGCGAAGGGCTTCATCAATTGGATGGTCCTCGATGGTCGTCCGGACAGAAGTGTTGGTTAGAGATGGAATCTAAACCGCAGTCAGTAAGAAAATGTAGCGCCTAGGCTCTAGATCACAAGCTTGCTCACCTCCATCGTGGGATCAGCAAAGGCAGAGACCCTGCACGTGATGACAAATGAGGAATATTGGTCCACCCACGTGTCCCCCGGCCAACATTCTTGCTACCGCTACAACAACGATCAACTAGCATGAGTGTCACATCTGAAACCATAACGAGTCCAACTGTCTCTGTCTCTATCTATGAGGTGGATTCTGTCGTATCGGATATCGAGTCAACCACTGGCGAAGGAGGAAATAGTAATACAGCCTGTCTCACTCCGATTGAACTTACAGCTAGCAAATATGCGCAATCAAATAAAGACTTGGTATTTGAAGCCCCAGACGCACACGAAGCATTTGAATTTGGCGATGGAGATGTCTGCGTTCTCGTAAGAATTTTCGTACTAAATTACAAGTATACTCAAGTCTTTCTTTTGATAGGCCGGGAATACCTTGATGGCGACTCACAAGTACCTACTCAAGAGGTTCAGAAAACTTCGAGACCGAATGTACGATGATATACTAGTACTAGGGCTGGAAGATCACAGTGCTGAAGACTTCAGAAATACACTCAGGATACTTTACGCTTCGTCAGTTGCATCCAAACGGCAACAGACAGTTCAGCACTCACTAACAAAATGTCTAGTGTTATTGAAGAGGGTGTCAAGTTTGACCCTCAAACCCTGACCTCCGCTCTCCGCCTCGCCACCACATATGAGTACCCGGCACTACGTTCCTTCGCCATCAAGGGCCTCCAGGATGCCTCCCTAGGCGCCATCGACCGCATCCAGCTTGCTCGCGAGTTCGGACTCTCGTCGTGGAAGGAGCCAGCTTATATTGAACTGTGCGAGCGGGACGAGCCTATTACGACGCTAGAAGCGAGCGTACTTGGATTGAATGTGTTTGTTCAACTGGCAAGAATTCGTGAGAAGGAGCAGCGAAGGCGTGGACGAGACATTGATACGGCGACGGAGGATGGCGACGAAGAAAACCTGCCAAAGGAGCTGCGAGTCCCAGATGCACAATTAGGTGCCATAAAACCTTCTGCACTATCCGTTCCACAATCGACTTTGACTAAGTCTCTGAAAGAAGAGATAGCGAGCTCAGCGGCAGAGGTGTCGAACGCGAATACTGGTCAGAGTCAACTCCAGGCAAGCCAGGATCTTGCTGGGGTAGCGGAAGACAAAAAGGAAAACGGTGGGTCTCAAACGTGCGGATACAATTTTGCATGCTAAATAAGCACAATCGTCGTTACATTTCTAGTTGATGTTTCAACGAAGCCGTGCTTTATCAGCACTACGACTCCCAAGACTCACGATGTCCTTCAGCTAAACTCGAAGACCGGTATGATTGAGCTCCCAGTGGATGATTGTACATGCGGATACGCGACCGGTACATGGATAAGAGGTAAATATGCTCCGCATCAAGGAAAACAATGCATCTGCCGGCTTCCAGCATGCGCGGTCCGCGCGTTCAAGAACCTACAAATACAACAGATCGCCCACGCAAATAGTATCGCACATCTTGAATCCCTCATACCGGAGATCCAGACCCCTCAGGCACCACCTTTCGAAAACCACGCAGAATTCGCGTCGCCTCATCCTACTGGGTCCGATTTCATCCAGGAGGAGGTGCGCAAGTGGCTGGAAAGATGCAGAACTCAAATCGAATGTGAATAAAGTGGGGCATATACGTATGCCAAACCCCACAGGCGGTGCGATTATTCTGCTCGTGGTGTAGATTTCTGAAAGTCTCTAAATTCATGTCTGATTTTGTGATCCGAACCTTGAGGGGACTATCTGGGTTATTGATACACACGTTGAACTACCCGAAACAACAGTATAATAGATTGTGTATGCATGAGTTAAGGTTTAAATCGATTATAAATGAAGAGACGGGCCTGGCAGTACATGGTACAGTGAACCGATAGAGGGCATGTGAGTAAGCTGACGTAAGCGTGCGCACGAACAGTGTGCTATCACTGCATGGTTACGAATTATCACTGCCTACACAAGGTTCGAACCAACATATACTACTCATAGTTATTAGTTCAAAAATAAATAGGCCCAAAACTAGCGTCTACCTCTGGGAGCAAGTCTAACCCAGATGGTGGATCTACCCCTAGTCCTGGAGTTTCTGGCACGAGTTTAACCGGAAGCACTAGGAGTAGCTTGTTTGAATTTGGGGACTGTGACTTGTGCCTTATAGTAAGTAATTTAATCATGTCTTAACCACTCATCCTAACGGTTTTAATCTCAATAGGCCGATGATACTCGGTTAGAAATCCATATGTTTCTTGCCAAGCGGTTTGCTGGTCTCAAAGAACGGATCAAAACCAATACTATAACGATAGAATTTGAAAAGTGTTGAGGATAAGCTCTCAGTCATCCGCATATAGTCACGCATACGTGTCCCTAATGTTCTCTCACGTTCTCTGACTCGTGTATATATTACTTTGTATAGTAGTGGATACGTGTGGAACACGTATTTACATTATCTAGTTACATGTATAAAAGGCTACATGCCATCACTGTTAATATACAATCTGCGATATCTGGGGTATTCGGAATGTGTTGTTTCTACAAAAAGCCTGGAGTGGAAGATTTCAAAAACGCGCTCAAGTATCTACTCCTCGTCAGTGCTCAATTAGTGTGACAAACTCGCCGGCAGCAACTAGGCACTTTCTGCAGAGCCGAATTCTACTACGGCGATTAGTAATTTTGTAATGCCGGTCTTGTGGAGTAAATCGCCGAGGCCGAATTCGCCTGTGCAGAAAGTGCCTACTGAGTGACTATCTCCAGTGTTATCAAGGGACCTTTCGATTTCGATCACCCGACCCTTACCTCCGCTCCTGCTTGCCGCTAGATACGACTATTCCGCACTCCGTACCTTCGCCTTTACCCAGTTCCAGAAGATTGAGCTAAGCGCAGTCGAGCACATTAGACTTGCGCGTGAGTGCGATATTTCAGCGTGGGAGGAGCCTGCGGATCTGGAGCTCTGCGAGCGAGACTCTGGTTCTCTCATTCTTGTTCGCCCACCCATCTCGACGCGATCGTGCTTCATGTGTATGAGCGTGAATACCCGGCGTCCGATTTTAACAGGCCAAAGATCGTTTGCCAATGCAATCTTGCTCCTTGCGTCATATCCATCTTCAAACACCTCCAAACACAACAGCTAGCCCACAAGAACCCAACCTCAGCACTAGAAACTACCATTGGGCGGGTCCATGTTCCTATAGCCACTGAACAGCCTTTTGAAGAACACGCCACGGGGACAACTCCAACCGCGCATATATGCTCTGAATCCATGCGGGATGATGTGCACAAGTGGCTGGTTCATAAGAAGGATGGAATTGGCGTTTTAGAGGCGTTTAATCTGCTTTGCAAACGTGAAGCTAGTTTGAAAGTGCTAGTACTATGCCTGCAGAGTTCTATCAACTCCCATGGTTTAACATTATGATCATTCGTGGTTGTTCACGGCATTGTTTTGAATCTGTGATATGTATCTGTTTTGCCACCTTGCCATTATCAAATTGCTTTCCGTCGGAGGCCACCGGACGCAACATTCATACACAGCAACTGAGCGTTGATTCATACTGAAATAAGTAAGCCACTATGAGGAGAAAAGTGTACAAATAATCAAACACCCCCCGCGGAGGTCGTTTTAATACCCACCAAGGTCAAAAATCGTGCAATCGAATGGCGCGCAACCTCGTACGACTTAAGACTATTATTCAGACATAATTGTCTGGGCGCGCGAGCTTCGATCAAACAAGCCAGAGTCGGGGGTCTGGAGCGCGACATAGTCGAGACCACGCGCATAGATCAATGCCGCGCGCTTCGGTCGGGCCGACTGCAGCGGGAGTTCGGCTTCGGCGCGCGTCCATTTGACCGAGTTGGCCTTAGACAATTGCCCCGAATGAAGGCAGTTATCCCTGGCGACTTCAGTCTGTTGCTCTCACTTTCAGGTGTTGTTGGACTTGGGTGACCCTTAATCTGGGCTATATGCTATAGGTTGCTTAGATTGTAATCAAAACTAATTGTACCACCACTTTGTATAAGTCAATGACTTATAAATCTGGACTGCAATTACACTGAAGTTTGAAAACGGGTAAGCATTAACTGAATATGCCAAAGTGGGAGTAACACGCTAATATCACCGGGGATAATATCTTTCGTTTGGCCCAATAGGTCAAGGTCACTCCGCCCTATCAGGCGCGCGCCGAAGCCGAACTCCCGCTGCAGTCGGCCCGACCGAAGCGCGTGGCATTGATCTATGCGCGTGGTCTCGACTGTGTCGCGCTCCAGACCCCCGACTCTGGCTTGTTTGATCGAAGCTCGCGCGCCCAGACAATTATGTCTGAATAATAGTCTTAAGTCGTACGAGGTTGCGCGCCATTCGATTGCACGATTTTTGACCTTGGTGGGTATTAAAACGACCTCCGCGGGGGGTGTTTGATTATTTGTACACTTTTCTCCTCATACGACAGCACCTCAAAGTGGGAGGGACTGACTGAAGTCGCTTGAGACAACAGACTTCATTCGGGACAACAAGTCAAGGTCGACTCGGCTAATCAGGCGCGCGCCGACGCCGAACTGCCGCACAAGTCGGCCCGGACAACGCGCGCATCGTTGATCTATGCGCATGGTCTCGACTGTGTCGCGCTCCAGACCCTCGACTTTAGTGTGTTTGATTGCCATTAGTGCGCGCATGTTATTCTCTCTTAATAATATACTTAAGTCGTACGAGAGCCGCGCGACATTCGATGACACGATTTTGACTTAGGTGGGTATTAAAATGACCTCCGCGGGGGGTATTTTATTAAATGTACACTCCTCTCCTCATAGCGTGAAGGCTGAGAGTAACAAGATTATGACATCTCAGGGAGTCCCAGTTGACCCAGAGGTGGGCCAAATAGAGTGTGTCGAGAGAGTAAAATAGCTCATCCAGGTGTTGCTGGCTCACAGATTCTCCCTGTGCAGGGAACTCTACAGATTTCCGACGTTGGGCATATAACGCAAGCGAAGTCAACGTGCGAGGGGCACCATTAGTGCACCAGCCCAGTATCCATCGCTCCATGACCTATGCGCTCGAACATAAAACCATAGAGCGTACATACGTAATGCGAGAGTGTATTAAGGAGAGTGCAGAGCAACGATCTTGGTCAAATTTCGGGTCTTCGAGTGAGACTGCATTCACAACATCAAGGGGGTGACTTCCAGCTCGCTCAAGCCATAGAGAAACGTAGTTGATGTGATGTAGCTTGTTAATATCGATGTATGACCAAAGTCGACGAGTGCTAAGAGCGATGCAGTGCCAGGAAGAACAGACGCTGGATACAGCGTCCACTTGTTTGATCGACAGACCGCGATGACTGGGGTCAGCGTTTCGATACGAGTCAACCGCAAACGTGAAAACTCGGACTAGGATTTCAGCGGGCAGCCTAATGATCGGCGAGATGAACATTGACATGTTCTTGAGTCGCAGAAGTTTTTTCTTTGTAGAGGTGACCGAGCTTCCATGAGTGGTAAGGGAAATAACCTCATCATCAAGAGCCACGCGCACATCCGGTCTTGCAAAATCGAGTTCCTTCGAGTCAAAGAAACAAGCACATGTCAGCTCAAATTGAGAGAACGCGTTCATGTATGTCCGGAGAGATGCGGCGAGAGCAGCACGCGCAATATTCCACTGACGAAGGGTTTCATCAATCGGTTGGTCAATTCTGACCGTTGAGACTGGGGCATTGACTGCAGGGGAGCTCTGAATCGCAGTCCGGTAAACATACTATTATGATAGAAAACTTCTAAATCGTAAACTCGCTCACCTCCATAGTGGAATTAGCGAGCGCAGAGATCCTACACACAAACACAGCGCCTGAAGAATGTGATCAAACGAAAAAGATTCTTCACGTGACCAGCGCTGCTCCTTCTACGTGCCTAACCTCGACCATCGTTGCCACCGCCACACCGACGGTCAACTGCAATGAGCGTCATATCTGGCTTTACAATAAGCCCACCTGTCTCCATATCTGCCATCGAGTCTGTCGTGTCGGACACTCAGTCAATTAGCGCCACCGGAGAAAATAGGACTCCTGCCACTCTTACGCCTATCGAAGTTGCTGCTGGTAAATACCAGAACTCAAACAAGGACTTGGTGCTTGAAACGCCTGACGTACGGGAACGCTTCGATTTCAGTGATGGGGATGCCTATATTCTCGTAAGTAATTTTGCAATACGTCGTTGGCGTACTCTGAGGTTATTCTCCCAGGCTGGAAATGTCTTAGTGGCAACTCACAAATATCTGCTCAAGCGATTCGGAAAACTCGGCAACCGGATAAACGATGGTTTACTGGTGCTGGGACCGGAAGACCCTAGTGTCGAAGACTTCCGAAACACGCTCAGGATCCTTTACGCCTCGTCAGTTACGCTCAGACAACCGCAGTTGAGTAACCACTAACAAACGGCGCAGTGTCATCGAAGATAGCTCCGAGTTTGATTCTACCACCCTCACCTCCGCTCTCCGCCTCGCTACCGCGTATGACTACCCTGCGCTGCGTGCCTTCGCTAACAAGTGCCTCCAGGGTGCATCCCTAAGCGCCATCGACCGCATCCGGCTTGCTCGCGAGTTCGGACTCTCGTCATGGGAAGAGCCGGCGTATGTTGAGCTTTGTAACCGGGACGAGGCTATCACCACATCAGAAGCGAGTGTTCTTGGACTTGACACCTTCGTTCATCTGGCAAAGATTCGGGAGAAAGAACAACGAAGGCGAGGACGAGACATTGATGCCGCGATGGAGGACGAAGATAGCGAAAGTCTGCCTGATGTTCCTCAGGTCTCGGGGGAAGGCTTGAAACATATCGATTCTGTACCGCAATCTGCCGCTCATTCGCCTCTGACCAAGAAAAAAAGGACGAGGAGAGGCACGGGTGGGGTTTCGAAAGTGAATAACAGACCGAGCGAACCGCAACCAGGTCAGGTCCAGGAGGACGCAAGGAAAGAGGGCGATAATAAGAGTAGTGAGGTTTCAGTTAGCAAGCATCGCCTCATATACTAATGAAGTACCGCCCTTGTCACCTTTCCAGTCGAATCGCCAATGAACCCTTGCTTTATCAACACCGCAACCCCTGCGCTTCATAATATGAGCCAGATAGGCTCCGGCACTGCGATTCAGCTGCCAGTGGTTGATTGCACTTGCAGCTACAGATGTGAGAATGGGCAGGACTTTTACGAGGATTCTTGTGATGATGACACAGCAAAATGGAGATGCAATCTTCCAGTATGCGCAGTCCGCGCATTCAAGGACCTACAAACACAACAAATCGCCCACGCGAGCAGTATCTCACAACTCAAATCCGTCATTGGGCAGATACAGACCCCTCCAAGACATCCTTCCCTCGAAGTTCCTGAGGACTCCGCATCGCATAGCTCTATTGGATCCAAATCTGTCCAGGAGGAGGTGCGCAGGTGGTTGGGAAGATGTAGAGTTGAAGTCGAGTGCGAAGACAGTTAGTGTATGCGCATGTCGTAGCGTGCAAGTAGTACAGTTGGGTGCGCCATTTCTTGCTCTACGACTACTGTAGTTTTACGAAGAATTTCAAAGTTTGTAGTTGAGTTTGAGGTTTAAACCCAGTTTATGAATGAAATCGTCCGGTGTATTTGTACATACATCGGCCTATCGGGCAAAATAGGAGAGAAATGATCAATCGGGCGGTTTACATGTGCCAACTAGGGGCCAAAGTGATAATACCGGTGGGCCACGCGGTGGTTCTCGTGGTGGAAACGTGGTACAGTCTGGTTTCGTTACAATTTAAAAATTACCGTGTGGGAGCTAGCTAGATGACGGAGCCGAAACTCTGCCCCAAAGTCCCCAGGTCCCAGAGGAAGACTTGAAACCTATAGAGCCTGAGCTGCCATCCACCGTCAATTCGCACTTAGCCAAGGGAAAGAGGACGAGGGGAAGGACAAAACTGGTGGCGGCGGGATTCCGAAAGCCAACACAGGGCAGGAAGGGACTCAAACAAGTCAAGACTTAGAGGATAGTAAGTATAACCACAGGCTATACATAACTGCCAGTTTTCATAAATGGGTCACGACTGTACTAAGGTATAGATAAGCTTAGGAAAAAACTCAATCTCTTCGTTTAAATTACTAGTAGCCTATTGTACAAGTTTACAGCTATTTTAATGTACAACACAGCAGACGGCGCCAAACTAGCGTACTAGCAATATCGCACTAGTACAGGAATAGCTATTGCGCACGACCCAGCTCCCTGGCTAAAGTTGCTCCAGTCTGCGCAGCTTGTATGTCGCTAAATCGTTGAAGCTCACTTTGACTCATCTTTACCCCCACATCTCCGAACCCAGCCCTCCTTGCAGCGCGCTTCAAGAATTTCATCCTGTTCGAGTACCATGCCTCATAACCGGTCCTTGGTGTCGTGAGGCTGACATGAATTTCTTGTGCTTGGCAGGTCTTGTGTGCTGTTTCGACAACTTTTCTCACGTGGCGCCGGCGGAAGAATTTGATCACTGTTGCTTTCATGGCGAATTTGATGAGGTCGAGTGGGAAGAACCAGATGATGTTCCATATCCAGACGATCCCGATCCACCCGCCGGAGATGGAGTGAACCTCGGCGAAGCTCCAGTCGGCGTATGCGGCGATGATGGAGGAGGCGAGTTGCGCGACGGCGATCGCGCCGAGGAGAGCTGTGGAGGGACGTTCCATGAAGAAGAATCCGTGCGAGCGGGTGACAAAGATGAGTGCTTGGGAGATCGTGGCGACTTGGAGGTAGACGATCATGTGTAGTTCGCGGCCGTTGTGGTTCTTTCGGCCGGTTGGTTCGTTGACTGAGCCCTGGAGCAATACGCCGAACCTGTTCTCGAAGAAGTTGGTCTCGAGGATGACGACGACTAGGATGACCGTAGATAGCGTGAGGTAAAGGCCGTAGGCGACAGCAAAGGCGAAAATCTCAGCCAAGTCCCAAGCGTCGGGAGTGTTCGAGGGCAGTACACGATCGAACGACAGCGTCATGATCGTACTGTTGTTCAGGAACGCGATGACAAGAATCATAAAGGGGGGGAAGTCAAACTGGTAGGCGAACGCGAGGATGGTGAAGCAGACAACAATACGGATTGTGATGGCGCAGGCATAGATGGCGTAGTTGCGCATACGCTGGAAGATCTGACGGGAACCACGAATAGCGCGGACACTAATAAATGTAAGAAAATATTCCACGAGAATGAATAAATTCGCATACATGGTAGATAGACCTGGCTCGGTCAAGACAATATCCGCGGCTCCACGCGCAGCATCCGTAGCACCCTCAACAGCAATCCCAACGTTCGCCCTAGACAGCGCAGGAGCATCATTTGCGCCCTCACCAGTCATCGCACACAAATGACCAAGCCCTTGCAACCGCTTCACGATCTCGTACTTGTGCTCGGGGAACACACCAGCGAAACCATCCGCGTCGAGAATCATCTCGTCGAGCGACACGTGTTTTCCGCCTGCTGGGGGATTGTCTTTGAGTGCTTTTGCTGGGTATATATGGTCGCCTAATCCAAGACGACGGCCAGTTTCTTTTGCGATCGCGAGTTGGTCTCCGGTGAGCAGCTTAACTGTTACACCCAACTCAAACGAATCGTCAATAGTCTGCTTCGTGTCCTCGCGCGGCGGATCGAAAAGCGCCAACAACCCAACAAGCTCGAACCCGTTTCCTTCACCTTCGTGATTATCGTGATCAAGTTCCTCAAAAGCGACAGCGAGCGCGCGGAGACCACGTGCAGCGAATTCTTGCACGTCCAGCTCGAGCTGGTTCTCGATTTCCTCAGTCTTGTTACGCGTGCAGAGTTCGATGATGATACCCGTCATGCCCTTGGTAACACGCTTAAGACGGCCGGAGGACTCTTCGCGGTAGGTGATCTCGGTGCGTTTGTCGACGGGGTTGAAGGGCTTGAAGTCGAGGGGTTTGATTCCGGTGCGGGCCCTTGCAGGGTCGTCGAGAGAGCCGACGACGCACTGGTCGATGGCGTCTTGGTTCTCTGTGCGCGAGGCGTAGGCAGCGAGGAGAATGATTTCTTGAGGAGTGAACGGGCCATAGGTTTTGGTGAGGTTTTGGTCGATCGTCAGCTTGTTCGTAGTTAGAGTACCAGTCTTGTCGGAGCATAGTATAGTGACGCCAGCAAGCTCTTCAATCGCTGTGATACGAGTGACGATAGCCTTGTGCTTGGCGAGCTGCTGAGCGCCGACGGCGAGCGTAACGGACAAGACAGTAGGCATGGCAATTGGAATGCCACCGATCAAGAGCACGAGGATGTTGTTCAACCCTCGACGATAGCTATAGTGGAAGCGCGGATAGAGGACCAGGATTTCAAGAACGACGAAAATTACGATGGAAACGAGGCAGAAAGAGCCAATCTGAGCGAGAATCTTCTGTAAGTGCCCGGTGGCGTCATCATCTTGGCCGACGAGCAACGCGGCGCGACCGAAGAAAGTGTTGCTGCCAGTAGAAATAACGACGCCCTCAGCTTCACCTTGCTTGCAAGTGGAACCACTGAAATGGTGATCAATAACTGGAAACAAACCCATGCGTTTGACTCACGAAAAGCATAGGGCACCAGCCTTCTTTTTTCGGGGAAGTGACTCGCCAGTAATAGCGGCTTGATCAATAGCCATGTTTACCGCATCCGTAAGGCGGCAATCAGCGGGAACAATGTCACCGGTCTTGAGGGCGATAATATCACCAGGAACTAGGAGGGCCGACTGGATTTCGGACCATTTGCCATCACGACGGACCCTCGCATGTGGCACGAGCGAATCCATAAGGGCTTTGACGGCATTTCCAGCATTGCGCTCCTCATAAAAGCCGATTAAAGCGTTAGCCAACAGCAGGAGAACGATGCCGATGAAGTCGGGCCAATCAGGAGGCTCCCCACCGCCATTGGCCAAGGCGATAGCGACGAGCGCGGCACCCTCCATCGCCCAAGACAGCGGGTTCCACATGAATCCCAGGAACTAATTTGGAATGTTCCACCGGCGTCAGTACTGTACTGGTGCGTTGTGAGATCGTTTTTGGCGCTTGCTGACCTCTAAGAATGGGTTTTGCTCATGTGGCTCGAGTCTGTTGGGGCCGAACAGTTCAAGTCGGCGCTGGGCTTCAGTCTCAGCGAGGCCTTCCTCGTGGCATTGGAGGAGAGTGAACAGATCATTAAGAAGAATAGTCTCAAGATCAACCTTCTCTCTGTTATAGAGATCCTCGGCTTTGAGCTCAATCTAAAGGAGTGTGAGAGCGCGAATAGGGCGGTAAAACTCCATAGCTGTACCTGAGCCATGTCGAGTTCAGCATCTGCATGTTTAAACACAAAATATTTAAAATAAAACGACCAACGTATGAAAATCCATGTACTCACGTTTCTCGTTCTTTGGCTGAACCATAAACATGCGGATGAAGGCCCTTCGGCCAATCTAGCAAGGCAACAGGGCGGAAGACAGTTGGGCTGAACGCGGATGCCGATGGGCAAAGCGATCCTGGCGTGCTTTAAACCCTTCCACGGGCCTAACTGCACGTGGCTGCGCGTTACACCAGTGCGTGACTAAGCAATTAGACTTCTCGCCACAGGAACGCCCACATACTACAGTACACCATCACCCTCCTAGCTCTTGTCAAGAATAGATGGACGTTGTGGATGCGCCGAGAAAAATTGTAGTGCTATTCAGTAAGTTTCAGCAGAGTACTACACTCGCAAAAAAGGCTTACAGCAGTCGTATATTGGCTCAAATAGAAACACGGTATTTCGTTCATAGCGCTCGTTTCCGTCACACCTGACATTAGCCACTCGCTAGGTTGTCAGACCACCACACCGGGATACTTCTCCGCGCGAGGTGCCTGGTTCACGAATGCATACTACCCTACGCGTCTCATCCCTCCTTTGTACATCGAATATTTGGGCGAGGTAAGGGAGGCTTGATTGCCGCCGACCCGGCCTGAAATTAGCCCTGCTTAGGAAAGCCTTATGCATCGGAAATAAAGGCAGCTTATGAGTTTATAGTGAAGAACTATCGAGTTGGAGATCAGATTTTGTGAGTTACTTGGTACAATGGCTAGACTTTGATGCGCTGAAGCTATGACTATGCAAGGATATTTGATGGTGTTTATCTGTCTTCGTTGAGACAAAAGGATCGGCATATTGCCATTGGGGAGCTTGTAACAGCTTTGGTATGTACGTCCTCTTATTATTTATCGCAAAAAGCATCCCTGGACTTGGCGTAGAACGCAGGCTTTTCCCCGAGTGCGACCGCAAGTGGTCCAATAAATGAGAAAGTGCCAATAAAGTAGGTCCAGAGTGTCAAACATCACAGACAACTGAACCAAGCTGTTCGGGCGAGATGTGTTTTTCTCAGCTGTACGTACGTGTTTCCATACAAAAGCCGCATTATCACATTGATTGGGGGTGCAGCTAGGGGCCCAGGCTTACCACCAGGAAGTGATGTGTTGTTATTTGGGTGAGCAGTGTTTTAACGGCGTGAACACCGGATTGATGACCCGCCGGGCGCTTAGGTCCCCTTCCACAGTCGAGAACCTCCTTTGTGTCCATGACTACAAATATCACTACGATGGTTATGTCGTCCAGCGGGGCTCATATGGACAGGTGAAGCGAAAGGAGGTGCGTTCCCCTGATTGAGCTTATAGTGACCTGGCTAAACTCGGCACTTGCAGACATGGTACCATCAAACCCACGTTTTTCCGGTGTTAGACTGGCTTGTGGTGCGTTTTGATGACACTCGTCCTAGAGTACTAAATTTGAACACACTTCGACCAGTTTCATACTAGGCACATCATTGACTACCATCCAAGCGATTTGGAGGACCTCCCAAGTCCTTCGGTAAGCTTAGTCAGCACAGCAATGCACTCCAATTGTACGAAACGCCGAAAGGGGCTACCATGTGACGACGCAATCTCGACGGGGGGACGGCTCTCACGAATCGCGCGAGTTGGATGGCCGGGCCATACCAGTCCCGAAGATACAGGCTTGGTTTGGTCCTCTCAGAGTTTTGCTGACGGCGAATACGACGACGTATGTAACGCGCCATTGGTCGGGCCGAGGTGATTGTAATGTACGCTAAAGCTCTTAGTGACAGCTAAAACAATATCCGGAATTTTGTGGTATATGGTTTTGCGTGAAAGATAAGGAACAACACTCGGTGTTGGCGGTAATCTATTAACATTTGCAAAAGTCCTCGCCGGCGCTAAATTTCTGTCAGTCGGGTCATCGATGGAGCCGTGCTTTATTGATACTATATTCTCTGTGCTTCCTCCGACTAGGCGCTACCGCGAGACTATGGTCCAACTTCCAGTCACGGATTGTACATGCAAGTACAGATATGAATATACGGGCGACGGTGGAATTTATAATCAAGAATGTAAACGCACATTTATGCTCCCGGAATGCGCAGTCCGCGCGTTCAAGAACCTATAAACACAACAGGTCATCCACGCAAGCAGTATCGCACAGCTCGAATCCGTCATCGCGCAGATCCACACTCCTCCGACACCTCCTTCCCCCAAAATCCTTACCGATCGCATGTCGCATCAGTTTACTGGATCCGAATCCATCCAGGAGCAGGTGCACAAGTGGATGGAAAGATGTAGGGTCTAAGTCGAGTGAGAATAAAGCTAAATTTATAAGCATGTCGTAGCGCGCAAGTAGTACAGTTGGGCGCGCTATTTCGCTCTACCTAGGCCTTTACGGTGATTCGCATCTTGCTTTTATTCATGGTTAATTTCCCTCACGCCACATCCAAACTATCGGTGAATACCGGTTCGAATGCGATTCGGTTCGTTTGCTTAGCTAAGAACCGATAGTTTTTGCGCCGAACTGACTCAAGCCGAATCCAGAGGAGGTGTCACCGTGTGATCACGTGGCCCTTGATGTATGCGCTATGGCGCACCCTGTTTGCATTGGCAATCCCCGGGCTATCGACATCCCCGCCCCTCTTCCCCTATCCCCTCTGGTCTATAGGCTGTCGGGTAACTTCCCTCCTCATTCATCCTCATTTCGTGCCTCTCTCGCGCTACGCACTAGTAGCGGGACTTTGGGTGCGGTACTAGATACCTGATAGTTCCAGCCAGGCAACAACTTCTCCAGACTCTCGTTCAACCAACAACAAGCAGCCCGATTACCCCTGTTTTTGGCACATCATTGGCTTCGCATCATTAGCTGCACGTTCTGCTGAGTACTCAAGTGGCCAAACTCAGAGCTCCCTCCACGAATCTGGTCGCCTAGCTCTGAATGTAAGATAAACGCTTTGCTGTGTTGTATCCCTGCTAAACCTCGAATTACAGAAGATCATCTCGCAAGCTCCGTCATTATGGAAAATACAGGTGCCAATTACCGGTACGTTGATGAGATGCACTCAAACTAAAGTACTGACTTCCTACGATATATAGGTATCCACTCTATACATGGATTACGCTGCGGCTACTTGCTTCGCTTCTCTCGGGTAAGGCCGAGCATAGGAGCTACGGCCCTATGGATCTATTCATGCAGAGTCTTTTCTTCCACCGGCGTCCCCCGACAGCGCTCACAGCATGGATGATGAAGCCTCAGGTCTCCCTGAGAGAGGTTCAGGCGGGACACGAGCCCAATCAAGGCGCGGGGTCGGACTCGGAGGACGAAGGTGATGAGCCAGTACTGGCACACTATTTTTCCCACAACGAACAACATGGCCACGACGCCGGTGATATCAGCGTTGGAAATACTACGATAGACTCTCAAAACAACCCTGTGGTGTCGGACAGGCGCCAAAGCAAGCATCCCGATTTCGCGGTGGCCAAAGCAAGGATCGGCTTGACGAACGACATTCATCATCTCTATATCGAGATGAAGAATGGAAATCTTGGAGACGCGATGTTCGCAAGGCAAATGAGAAAGTACCTTCAACTTGCTGCGGCGGCCATTCCTCCGACAATGTCATTGCCAGTCTACTTTTTATTGATCAACGGTTCAACGTCTTGCCTTTGGGTTTTGCATCGGGACACAGCTATAGGCGACCAGGACGACATTATGACTCTGGCGGAGAGGTTTCCGACTATGCATGAGAGATGGTGGGCGATAATGAACGAAGTAGCGAGCCGAGTTTGAAATGTGTTGTCTATGCTCTCAAAGAGATATGTATTTCCTGTAATATTATACGTCATTATCTGTGTTAGTTGGGACTCGTCACAAATTACGTGACATTATTTGAACTCCCATACTTGAAGTGGGCAATGAGACTTTTACGCGTGGGGAGCTAGCGGTGTATTCTTTCCCTAAAATATCTGATGATCCGTTGCCCCATCGAACTCTTCCGAATTCTAAAGCCGCTTTGTACATAATCTCACGCCCCTGTTTTGTCTGGTAACAACTCGGGTAATATGGTTCTTACACGCCCGCCATGCGCAACCGGATCGAGCTCGACCTGCCGACCTGTGGATGCTTAGTGTCCTGGCTAGACGGCTCAAATACAATCCATCAATGCAAACGTCTGTCCTGCGCCATATTCGCCTTCAAATACCGCTAAGCATATTAAATAGCCTACAAAAATAGTGCACTGGCTCTCAAATCACCCTTGAACACATATACGTTACAATGTACAGTTCCAAGCCTGCAGCAGGGCATTCCACGCTGAACACCTCGGCTCCCGTACGCGACCCGGCATCTCACAGGACGGTGTACGAAATTGGCTGGCTAGTGGAATGGCTAGCGAAATACCAAGCTATATAAACCTATCTTTACCTATACTGTAACTTGATAGCGTGCAATGATACGGAAGAGTTTGCAAGTGGATAAGATATCTGAAAATCGAGTGCCGTGTGTCTTATTCACGTTATTGTGCGCACACCGCGCGGCTGCCCGTCAAAATGAAGATGTAACCAATCACCTGCATGGTATCGAATCATACCTCTGACAGCTCCAAAGGTAGAAGTACTGGGACTGGAGGCGGCTCTATATGTGGGAGTAGTTCGGGAGAGGGAGTCGCGGAGGAAGTTGGAGGCTGAAGTCGTCGATAGGGTTACGAAGAGGCGAAGGAGTGGCTCGGCTGGGAGGAATCAAAGGACCTGCTAAGTTTGAGCTAAATTTAGCGCCAAAGCCAGAGATGGGCGGGGGTTGAGGGGGAGGTAGATATACTAGCAGAGGTAGAGATGGACGTCAACAGTTAGCGCAAGCAGGTCCCCCCGTTAAAAATGTGACCATCAACTACTATTAAACACATTTGTTTATAATTATAGCTTCGCCTGAGCCATCGCGTCTTTTTTAATAGGGGAACGGCATTATTTTGTATTTTCAGCATAGCTACAGCATTTCAGCTTACAGACACAGATCGTTCGTAAGTCCGAGAGCTCTGAAACAAGCGGTAAAGATAGGGGTGAAAAGAGAAATATCAAAAATAGGCTTGATGAGTAAACAGAGCTTACAGCGCGTTGCGATTGCATTTTCCAAGCGCCCGGAATCAGAAAACTTGCCTCTAGAACAAAAAAGCAATAACACGTGCATTTCTGACTCAAACTAGACACATTGTATATCATAATTATCGCCTGAAATTTGCGCATCGAATGGTATAGGTTACTTACAGAAACGACTAGGTTTAAGAATGTCGCCCTTCCCGGCCAAATGGCCGTTTCCGTCGCGTGTAGATGACCTGAAACCTAGCAATGCAATCAATGGCACCTTGTAGATACCTATTTCAGTGTCTGAAAAAGAAACTACCCGAAATCTCCGCTTTTGAGGGAGGTTCGCTGGAGAGAAAACATCTGTGGATTAAGCTCAAATGTTTCTCCTTCAAAAACGGATATTTCGAGTGGTTCTTTTTGCAGACACTGAAATAGTTATCTAAAAGGTGCTATCGATTGCATTGCTAGGTTTCAGGTCATCTACACGCGACGGAAACGGCCATTTGGCCGGGAAGGGCGACATTCTTAAACCCAGTCGTTTCTGTAAGTAACCTATACCATTCGATGCGCAAATTTCAGGCGATAATTATGATATACAATGTGTCTAGTTTGAGTCAGAAATGCACGTGTTATTGCTTTTTTGTTCTAGAGGCAAGTTTTCTGATTCCGGGCGCTTGGAAAATGCAATCGCAACGCGCTGTAAACGGAGAAGAAATCCCCAATGGAGGTGTTATTGTATTCATAGCCAATTGTAATGATACGCTCAAACCGTGTGCTACCTCATAAAGCTAGAGATCTGTTTGCAAGAAACGTTAAGGCTTAAAGCGGCCAAACGCTAGTGCATACCTTTGATCCTGCTGATCTGTCAGCACCGCTACTTGCGCTCTACGTTTCGGCGATATCAGGGGGTGTAGGTACCCGTTGGAGGCCCTAGCTGCGAAGGCAGCTACGACAACAAGGAGTACAGCTAGGGTGACAAGGAACAAGGCTACGTCAACGAGGAATCAGGCTCTGGTTCTGAGATTGTGGGAGCGGGAAGGGGAGATCATTCTTCGGGGAGGCTTGGGTTCTATTAGCGGGAGCAAGGGAAGCCGGCCTGGAAGGACGAGCGCCTTGTTGCCCTACAAAACGATTCGTAATAAGAGATCGACAGATAGTGCTTAATTGAAAGTATCTTTTGGATGCAGAGGGTACTGACCATGTGGGACGATGTGTACCTGAGCATCTTAGGGAGCTCAGCGGAGAACGTATCTAGCTTCAGCCACGAGTTGGTCAGGGGGTATCTACAACAAAGTAGGGTTTAATGCGTACCTACGTGAACTTGTTTGTAGTGGCGTGTTGCCCGTAATTGATTGGGGTATTTGCACGGACAAACTGTGGCGTGCGCTGCGGCTCTCGCCTTGCTGACATGAAAACTTTGAGAAGTCGGCAAGAAGATCTCGATTGCCAAGGATATACTAGTAGCGTCCATTCTGTGACAAATTCAGCTAGCATTTATGTGAGAATTTATGCTATAATTCACATTGGGTGATTGCAAACTAGTGTTTGGCAGTGATCTCGCGTAAGTGTCTGCGACACTGAGCCTCGGAGCGCCCCTATATCCTCAATAAAAATGGCAAACGGTCGGTATGTGCATCATAAGAGATTATGAAGCTGGAATCTGAGATACAGAATGACTTGCGTTTCGATGAGGACAGCTTCTGGGCGTTTCGGCGGTCTGAGAGTGTACAGAAATGATCTTATAAATGTCAGCTAACCATCATAGAATAACAGAAGTATGATTGAGGTGTTCAACTCACATAATATCTTGGCAGGAATCTGCGAAGTGGTGGCAGAGGATAGGCTATTGGAGGATGGATAGAAGTATGAGTGGTGGCGAGACATAGTCACGTCATTGAGAGTGATCCGGAAGTAGTCGCGTGACCGCGCCGTTCACAGCGGTTTATCAAAGTCAACTCACGCTAAGGCAGTCTACGCTATCGGCCACTCTCAGGAGAACGCTGATACTTAATACCCTGGGATTTTTCTGTTGTACATGCGCTTACAGCAAGCTAGTTGTGTTGTTCACTAAAACTCAGCACTTGAGCTGGTGCTCTAGGAACAATAGTGTTTGCATGGCCAAACCCCAAGCGCTCTAACCATCTCGACTAATCTCGGGATTTTAGGCTATAGTCTTCTGCAAATATCTCGACGGCAGAAACTTGTTCACGCCAATCGCCAAGCAGCAGCGACAATGAAGCGCAGGGATCAGAAGTTTGGGTGTGAGAACAGCTAGCCATTATTCAAGCCTTGGTGCGTTCCAGTGCTAATTTACCACGAGAAAATACTGATAGAAGTAGTTTTGTAGACCGCTATAGAGGCTAGCTTAAATCCATAGCATTGCCCAACTAAGACTCCCTCGCCAACAACATCTGGACGCTCAGCGCCATAATTATAAACCTCTCCGCCGGCCCCCTCCCCGCTCAACGCAGCATACAACTCATTGTATACAAGCTCTACCAGCCCCCCCCCCCCGCTTCTACTCATCTCGAACGAGGCAGATACAGTACTCGGGAATGTTTTTGAGTGAGATCTGAATAAGTAATGTTCGCTCGTCGAGTTGAGGAAGGTGGCACTGGGCGAGTCCAGATTGGGACAGGCAGTTCGAGAGGCTGCTTGGTTATGGCTGAGCGCAGTCGCTTTAGTGAGGATATCGTTCTGGAATACCATGGAAGACATGCAAATTGAGAATCAAAAAAGACAATGGTTGAAGTCAGCCGTGGGATGGACAGGACCGAAAGCGAATGTTCGCATGCGTTGCCGGGTTCGGAGATGTCTCGCTCAGGACTAGTGCCGAGGATCCTGTCGCTTCTGCCTACGTTCAATGCGCTGGAGCTGAGATTGAGTTCTAGCCCACGTGCAGGATAAATAAGCTTTATTGAGTCGAATGCGGATGTCAGTGGCGGGGTGGTTCGCCGTCGCCGGCTGTTGCGTTTGGCGATTTGCTGAGTGTTGCATATTTATTCGCTTTATGAGACCTCATTGATATTTTTAGTGTAAAACCTAGTTAAAGTGGCCAACATAGATTTGTAGTGGCGAGGACATACATTGATTAGAGCAAAAAAAGACATAGAAAATGTCGCGCAGTTTAATGGCTAACTGTACATATGAAGCTTACTGTTTGAATCATATTGATTAACAGGGTACCCCTGAAATTAAGTGATTTCTTTTCACTGTGCCGCAAGATGAACATATCGGTGTGACGCGTATGACAAGCTAAAATATAGGATTTATACTCCACGGCAATTGATATATAAAGATACATAACCAAGGGATAAACTAATGATCATCAGGTACAACATCACCTGGCTTAGGTGGGCCGTTGCTCAGTAGCTCTAGAAGCTCGTCCTCAGGCTCCTCGAACATCTCCGGGGGCGGATTGTATAGTGCGGTCTCACCACCTCCCCACACTAT
>MU132354.1:31168-53084 GCA_015039395.1 Ceratobasidium sp. AG-I | reverse complement strand
ACTACATAATATCCTCCGCTCCATCGAGGTTCCGCGTAGATTTGGAGTGGCAGAACAACAATTTCACACGCTGTTGCTTCCAGACGATGCTAAGCGGGCTGAGGTTTAACATTTCACTGTGGGAAGTCAGAGGATTTCTACAAAGTCCCCTGGACTTCCCTGGATTTTGAGGCGGTCCATGGCGGATTTCTACAAAGTCCCGTCAAATTCGAAGTCCAGAATGCTATATTTTAGTGCACGAAGCATGGTTTTGACAGCATGTTTGGACTTTAGAGGGTCCGTGTCTGGACTTTAGAATTGTCCATATGAATGGAGCCATCAGCTATGGATTTCAAAAGTCCATGCATTAGGTTTATTCAGGGCAGGTTCGTTTCACGACTTCAACATTTTCTTTCTCTCTCGACAGCTGTTGCTATGAACGGCGGCAAGCCTTCAATGTTGTAAACTGATCTACCGATCATGTGACTTGACTTCTCCATGTTCCCCTCTCCTACCACCGATTGCCCGCAACCTCTTCAGCTTACGAGGGGTTATGAAGACCTCTAGCAGAAACCACAAGAAGTAAAAGTAAGTTGGCATCTTGATATCTCTTTTTACACTGATCCATATTCTAACCTTTTGAGCCCAAAATTCCGCACTCCCCGTGACTTGTCAACAATGGGCTGGCAGCCCAACATCTTCGCCGTGCCCAAAGTACACAACCTGAGCAGCCTTGTCGCATGTGAAATGGAGGGAGCAGTGTGTGTGGACGCACTCGTGTGCCAACAGGTTCGTGCTTTTCTCACCGTACGTCAATTGCTTATGTTATCGATTCCTCAACCACTCACCACCTTTGGACCGCGCTGGCGATCCGCCATTGGGTAAGGAAAGGGGCTAGGGGAGGAGAGGGGGTGGTGCCGAGCCGGAAACCAGCCAAACACATGCGGGACGCGACGGGGGCGATCATGGATCTACCCAATAACCGAGTGGAGCCACACCAGTACGACGCGACGATCTCCTCAGCCTGAAACACGCCAGCTGACGCCAAAAGCGGCCTCTACGAACGAATGGTTGTTGTGTATCGGCACGACATGCAAGATGGCATACACATACACGACAAGGTAAGTACCTCAACTGCAGACTCGAGCACCTACTCCCGAGACGACTACAACCTACTAAGGGCGTGGTGTCACCTGATCTACAAGACGACGTGGCACGAGACGTGGCGTGAGCGTACGACACCGCAAGACCATCGCCCCCGGACTCACATAATGGTGCGCCGGGTGTGACCACTCACGCACACTACGACTGGGAGGGCACGTAGCCGTACAGCGTCGTGGTTTCCGAGGTTACGGAGGCGTACGACGACTCGGCGACGCTAGTGACGATGCCAGAAGGTCCAGAGCAACAAGACGAGGTACGACCACACCGACTTCCTCTCCATGTCCTTGATGGGGGGCATGGGTCGTACCCACTCTACGAAGTCACTAAGGCCGCCTAGGACGCACTGACAATATTTCCATAAGTGCATGAGGTCATTTGACCATTTCTGCTGCGAGAAGCTATAGGCTTTCCGAGCATTCCTCTCATGTATACTGTCTACATGAAAATATATCATTTACATGCCCATAAACAACCAGAACAATAAGTAATACGGACTATTAGCAAAGTCCTGGGCGGGACTTCTCATAAATCCACTGGACTTCTGCGAGGTCCATTCCTGGATTTAATCGGACATTTCTGGACTTCATTGGCCGTTTCAGGATTTCATAATCAGGGAAATCACCTAAGCCCGCTGGGCTTCCATTAAATCCGAATGGGACCGACAGGAAGTCCATGGTGGTATTTAATTAAAGTCCAGACACGGACTTTGGTTAAATCCGCCCACTTCCCCTAGTGTTTGCGGGCTGAACACATCGCATATACCCAACAGCCAGGTTCTAGACCTCGAGACGCGTATCGACACTGCGATCAGCCGCCACCTACAATACAGCTGCCTTTATTGGGCCAGCCACTTGACGCAATCCAAAGATAACGGACTGATAGATCTGCTACGAGCGGTCTTATTTCGGCCAACGGTGCTGTACTGGATCGAAGTCTTAAGCTTGTTGGAAAGGCTGGGCGTGGCAATCGCCAGCGCATTGGAGGTATCGAAATGTTATCAGGTAAGTCAACAAGTCTACTCAGCCGAAACGGGGGTATTGCCTGCTAATCATTTGCGATTTTCTAGGGGCGGGATGATATAGCTGTATGTGCCAGAGACACATACCGTTTCATACTCGCATTCTACGATCCGATATCAGTATGCACTCCGCATCTGTATGTATCTGCATTGGCATTCTGCCCTGCGCGCACAGAATTCGCGCAGCGTCTACAAGGCACCTTTCAAAAGAGATTCGTTGTCACAAGGGGTGCAGAGGAGAACTGGTCGCCCTGGCTGCGCTGCATATCCCACCCTGACTGTGTCAATGCGATAGCAATTTCTAGGGATGGTCGGAGGATTGCCTCTGGCTCAGATGATGGTACGGTGCGAATATGGGACACAGACACGGGAGTGGCGCTCGGCGATCCTCTGGTCGGACACTCAGCACTAGTATGGTCGGTTGGGTTCTCTCCTGACGGACGCCGCATCATATCAGGCTCGGACGACAAGACGGTGCGAGTGTGGGACACAGACGCCAGCACTGCGCTTGATAATCCTGTGGTCGGACATTCAGACAATGTCTGGTCGGTTGGGTTCTCTCCCGACGGACGCCGCATTGTCTCTGGCTCGAATGACAAGACGGTGCGAGTGTGGGACGCAGACACCGGCGCGGCACTTGGCGATCCCCTGGTCGGACACTCAAGCTATGTCTTGTCGGTTGGGTTCTCTCCCGACGGTCGCCGCATCGTCTCTGGCTCGTCTGACAACACGGTGCGAGTGTGGGACGCAGACACCGGCGCCGCGCTAGGCGATCCCCTGGTCGGACATTCAGGTGCTGTCCTCTCGGTTGGGTTCTCTCCCGACGGACGCCGCATTGTCTCTGGCTCAGAAGACAAGACAGTGCGAATGTGGGATGTAGAAACCGGCACGGCGCTTGGCGATCCTCTGGCCGGACATTCAGCAACTATCCGGTCGGTTGCCTTCTCTCCGGACGGAAGCCACATTGCCTCAGGGTCGGACGACAACACAGTGCGACTTTGGGATGTAGAAACCGCCGCACCACTGAGCGATCCTTTGGTTGGGCATTTAGGTGGTGTCAACTCGGTTGGGTTCTCTTTCGACGGTCGCCACCTGGTGTCCGGTTCGGGTGATAGGACAGTACGAGTATGGGATGTAGGCACCGGCAATATGGTTGGTGGGCCTTTTGTTGGCCATTCAGACTGGGTACGGTCGGTTGCGTTCTCTGCCGACGGACGCCGTATCGTCTCTGGCTCGGATGACAAGACGGTGCGAGTGTGGGACGCAGACACCGGCGCTGCGGTTGGCGATCCCCTAGTCGGACATTCGCACTGGGTCTTGTCGGTTGGGTTCTCTCCCGACGGACGCCGCATCGTCTCTGGCTCGTCTGACAGCACGGTGCGAGTGTGGGACGCAGCGCCTGCTCACTCCACCAACCTACCACGCAGTACTTCACGTATGTCTGACAGTCTTTCCAGCGACGGATGGGTACGCGACAAAACAGCAGGCGCACTTCTGATATGGCTTCCGGAAGGATACCGTCGACAACAAGTGGACGATTCATTGTTTGCGATCTCTTCGAAGGTTGTGCCTAGGCTAGTGGAGATTGACTCCTCGCGGTTTGTGCATGGTTCCGACTGGGCAACAGTATACACCCCATGATCTTTACACGACGCTGATGCTCTCAGATATGTGTTTGTTGCCTGGTGCTACGTATTTCTGCTTGCTCCTCTCAAACGTATCGTGTGGACTCTTTGTTTTAGTTTGAGTTTTGTTCTATTTGTACATCAAGCTACCGAGATGTAAGACTGACCGTGTGATGCCTGACGGTAATAACTACCAATGCGATGCAGAAGGGACTCAAAAGCGAATTGGAGTATATGTTCCCCTGCTTCTTGGGTCTGTCCATACTTCGAGCCTCGAAGCCGAGTTCCTTGGGCTTGAACAGCTCGCGTGAGGCTCTGCCAATGGTGTATGATTTTGTATAATTAGACGAATTTGTGCTTACCTCGACTCTTTCTTTGATTCATCTCCAGAAGCGTCTGAAATGAGTAAACGAATCTTTGCTTACCATACGGTGCAGACTCTTAGGAATGGCGTACAACGCATGGAAGGCACGAAGACTGGTGGACGCTTAACCACAAAAATGAGTGCATCAGTTAGAAATTGATGGAGGTGCCGTCATTGGACGAAGATGATAAAACATGTCGGCAAATTGAGCGACGGGGTCGTGTGTGTGAAAGTAGACTTCCGGGACAATGTTTATATTCATCCATGATTCTGTTGCCAGTACTCGCACAGTGATGGTTGGTTACTCACGAATCGGTGCGCTCACGAGGCATAGGACATCATAACAGCTTCATAGGCTATTATACCGTCTTGTGGTTCCCTGGGTTAGGACGTCGCGCACATATGCAACACTCTCACATGTACAAGTGGCAGACAAGGGGGGATCACACCGCCGGAGCCCTTCAGCATTGTTTTTTCACGGAAGCCAGGAACGAGGTCAGCACTAATGTCGACTTGCTCCATTGTATATCTTCATAGGAGCAGAGGTCGCAAACGACTGACTGGAGGTGTTTATATGCTGGAGAGGCACAGCCACCTTCCATTTGAGACTCGGAACGGACCGGATGCAAACCTTATTTAGCTTTCTGCCCCTGCTATGATCGCGTCCACTCTGGAGCTACGCTATGAGCTCGGAAGACTTGACACTTCTATAAATAACTTGGATACCAACCCTTCTAGATGGTAGTAGGCTAAATTTGGCACAACGCCGTTGCGACGACTAGTTCTGTCTCCCCTTTACTATCGCCTTCACGGACGAAGCCAGGTTTGCGACCTATCCAGTCAATCACCAGCATCGCTTGCATTTGTATTAGCAACCACTGCTGCTTTTTGACCTCTGTTAACGTCGGCACATTTGTTGTTATGGTGTTTTTATCGCTCACCCTAATTTGAATCCATCCCGCCTTTCGCTCTCATTTCTCCCGAGACGGAGCAGTACCCAAGCGCGCCAAGTCTGTGTTGTGTTAGAAAAACGGTGTGGAAACCAGAATTGGCGGGAACCCTTCACCCCTCAATCTCACTTCACATCTCTAGTTGGCGGGAAACACGTCAGATATTCGTACTGGTCTGATGTCTCCCTCGCTGGACGGGATTCTACCGTGCACCAAGTGGAATGTGGGAAGACCGACTATCGCTCCGAGCCCACTGAGTCGTCTGTCGCCGTCCAAGACGCTCAACACGGCCCTGCAGGATTCTAGCCAAATCGGGTGCGATGCGGCGACGAGTACGGGCCGGTTCGGCGCCACTGACCTCAAATCCATCAATGTGCGAAACCTTGGAGACGAGACGGCTTTCTCGGGAGATGTGGCGAGGGCTAGGGAGACTGGGATGAGAGAGGCGGAAGTACTAGGTGTGGTGGAGGATCAGCAAGCGCTGACGCAGCCCAACTTTGATAAGTCGCAGAGGGACTTCAACGCTCGCAGCTTTTTTGAAGTATGGGAAGACCATCGCATCGACCGTTCGGGTGAGTCGTATGATGATTGACTGGTACTTGGGTTGACAATTTGAATAAGTTACGGGAGCGTGGTGGATGAGCCACTGCTCCAGAGCCGAGCAAGGCATACAGGAAGACTCTCGAGGATACGAGTTTGCGATTTTGTACTTTTGGGGAGATGTTTTCAAGCGTGTTCCGATGCTTCAAGTACGCCTGCCGGTCTCATCGCATTTTCCACTGCTAACCCTTGCCTCACAGATACTCATACAGCTCGACACCTCGCCCATCCTGCACCTAGGCCAAACCCAGTTTCACAGCCGGGCTCGCTGCTGCCATTGTCGATGTCGAAGAAACTAGCGATTTCGACGAGATGGATAGCGCCGAACAACTCGTCAGCTTCGAGGGAAAATAAAAGAAACCAGATCGCAATGAACGTCAAAGCCTGGATATACCCATCACTCATCGAATGCGCCTTGTCTCGCTGCTGGGAACTCGACGAAACGCGGCCTGCGAAGGGCACCTCAGGTGAGATAGAATTGTCCGCCATTGAGCCTCTTTCTGACATTTGCTCAGGATCTGTCTCGTTTGTCGAAGAGACTTAGTCTAGCGAAACGATAGCAGCCCGCGAGGAGGATCGTTTGGAACAGCATTTCGTGGGTGGCATTTATATAGTTTCAAAAAACGCGCTCACTGGACATGAGCCAGCTAGGTCGCCTCAGCACTCTTATGGCTAGCTGGACTCACAGTATGTCAAATTATATATGCGCTCTGGCTGGTGTTCCTCATAACTATCTCTCTGAATGGACCCGGTTTAGCCCTTTGAAGTTCATGTTAGGTAAGCCTCGTTTTCGCCCCATAGCGTCAAGTAGCTCGTATCTGAGATTCTCGCTACGGGCAGCTATATGGATGTGGATAGTGCGATTGAGATCTTTTGCCGGGTACCGTGTGGATTTGCTGTGGCTATTCATTACGCGTGTTGCTTCGGTGTGCGAACAATAAATGGACAATTGTGGAATGTCACGGTGGACGCAACTACGGGCGAAGGGGTTGTCCTAGTCGTCGATACAATCGTGCCCAATGAGTTCGCCCGGGTGCGCTCATCAGCTATCTACGATACCACCTTTTTGCTAAACGCTTGGAGAAATTAAGCCAACAGGTGGTAGCGAGTAAAACTTCACCCATTTGCGAGTACGGCGACCCCCCGCCAGGTCCAAATGACGTTGTTTGAAAGCACAGACAATGCGCCTAGAATGACTTGCTCCGCCCTAGCTATATATTTAAATCAGCCCGGGGAGCCGTGGGTGGAGGTTGTTCGCATATTGCATGCCAGGGTCTGCTCGGGCTATGCTTGACCCCGATCAATGTGGACCCTGGTCACTATGACGTCGGTAATGACCCGGATGCAAATCGCGGCTGGCGCTTCCCTTCACTCACGAATGATCTCGAATCTCTTGGTTGGACCTATCCTAGAGAGTCGACAAACTTGGTTTGGATGACATCAGAGACTTTCAATCAAGCCGACCTTGTTGGTCTCACTTTGGGCAATTTACTATGGCAACGTCCGGCTCCGTCTGTGCTCCAGGCTCGCACACCAGAGACGACACAGCGGGCCAAGTCCGAAAACAAGGCAAACCCTCTGGCAAAGATGGAAACTCGGCTCCTAGTTTTACTGCTTCGAGCTTTGCGGAATAAAGATCTCGGGTAGCGGTCGGGGAGAGTGACGAGGAGGAGATTGGTGAACGCGACCCGTGTGACTCTAGCTCGGAATCCGAGTCTGTACTACTAACAACCCTACCGGAGGCGGACCCCGCCCCCGTTCGTGACTCGGCTTCTACGGCTCCGACCACGTTTCATTATCTCGGCTGGATCAACTCTCTGAGGACCTCACGCAGGTTGGCGATACGAAGCCCATCGAAACTCAATCTGGGATCGAACTGCATCTGCTAGAAGGAAAAGCTATCATAGGTGTCGCCGAGCCGGTAGGTTCAATTGGACTCTTTATATTTGAACTTCGAAATACTAAACATGCGTTGATGCGCAGGGATCTGGAAGAACTGGGTCGTTTGCCCTGCCGATATTGCAAACACAATGGGACGAGCCGAAAGGGCTGTTTGCATGCGTTCTAGCTCCGACTCGGTATGTGATTCTTGCCGGTGAACTCTGGTTTAGAAACTGAGTGGTTAGCGAATAGAGAACCAGCGTACCAGATCGCCCAGCAGTTCGAGGTCCTAGGATCGGCGATCGGTGTCAGGTGTGCGACCATTGTCGGAGGAATGGATATGATGAGCCAGAGTATTGCGCTGGGTAAGAGGTGACTACGTATATCCTCCTGCTTGCCAAGTCTATTCACGTCGTCCAGGCCACATGTTGTCGTGGCCACGCCAGGGCGCCTGAACGACCATCTCGAGAATACGAAGGGATTCTCGCTGCGCGGTCTCCGGTACCTCGTACTGGACGAAGCTGATCGACTGTTAGATGTGGACTTTGGGCCGGCGATTGATAAAATCCTGAAGGTACGTCTGCTCGTGCCGGTGTGAAGGCTTCGAGTTTCATCAATTACGGGAATCGCAGGTGCTTCCTCGAGAGCGAAACGCCTTTTTGTTCAGCGCAACGATGAGTACGAAGGTCGCGAAACTCCAAAGAGCTAGTCCACGGAACCCCGTACGGGTGGAAGTGAACGGAAAGTACGTATCCTCGTCCTCTGGACATTCACATGCGCATAGATTCACGTCTTCGGTCTTCAGATACTCGACCGCATCAACACTGCTACAATACTACCTGCTAACCCCGTTCGTCAACAAGGATGTGCACTTGGTACACCTTGCGAACGAGCTAGCCGCAAATCAGGTGGTCGTGTTCACCAGGACTGCGCACGATGCTCAACGGTAGATTTTTACTTCTGTTTTATCTCGTGCTTGCACTAAGCTTTTCGTAGATTAAGTATGGTGCTAAGGAAACTCGGGTTTCCGGCGGTACCTCTGCATGGACAGCTTAGCCAGAGCGCACGCTCAGGAGCTTTGAATAAATTCAAGGCCGGTGGGCGGGGTCTACTTATCGCTACTGACGTAGCTTCCTGTAGAAACAACACATTCCGAATACCCCAGATATCGCAGATTGTATATTAACAGTGAAGGCATGTAGCCTTTTATACATGTAACCAGATAATGTAAATGTGTGTTCCACACGTATTCACTACTATACAAAGTAAGATACACGAATACATGAGTCAGTAGGACACGTATGCGTGACTATATGCGGGTCGCTCTCAAGCTTATCCTCAATACTTCCCGGTGCGTGCCGTCACGTCGATTCGGTTCCGTTTTCTCACATCTTGTTTCGCTTCGATAGTGGTCTAGATATTCCCGCCGTCGACGTCGTCATCAACTTCGACATCCCCACCCATTCAAAAGACTACATTCATCGAGTCGGCCGTACAGCTCGTGCCGGTCGAGCCGCAAAAAGTATCACGCTCGTGACGCAATACGACGTCGAGCTTCTGCGGCGGATTGAGGAAGTGATCGGGAAGAAGATGATGGACTTTGAGGTGGCCAAGGCGGAGGTGGTGCTGCTGAAGGAGCGAGTCGGCGAGGCACAGTGGTTAGCGATCCAGGAACTGAAGGATGTGGGAGGGGCGGCTGGGGTGAGGAGTGGAAGGAAGAGACATCGGGATAGGGAGGAGGGAGGGAACGATAGGATAGATAGGGTCGACGATGCGGTAGAGGCAGGGGTAAGCTCGTTGAGGTTCTGTTGTCTGAGGTTCAGCTGCTGATGTGTTACTTTGATAGATGCCATGCGAGATACGATTTTGTTTGTAGAATTCTTGATAAGCTTTAATATAAATACATCGCGTAATTCTCAGCCTTGGCGGCGGAAAGCAAGTCGCAGTGATTCAATAAGCGCCGGGACCAATGAAAATGCATTATCCGCGCGACTCACGTAATGATTAGGCTATGCTCGGACATCCACCATGCTGGGAACACGAATTTCGAATTCGTCACCCGTGTGCCTCGTTGTTGCCTGCCACCGGCGTGATCTCCGTATAAGTTCTGACGGTCGTGCTGGGGTGCTTTCGATCTACTGAGCCGCTACCACCACCCCTCACATCGTCGTCGTATCGCCAAAGCTCAACATCGCTAGTATGGCGTCTCATCCTCCTGCGGGACACCAAGACACATTCCGCCATCGCATCACAAGTGCGTATCAGATTGCAAGTCTTCCTGAATCACCCTTGACCCTGCTCGTCCAGATGTCAAGCTCGATCCACCGACCTCAGACTATGATATCACCATCAAGATCCTAGTCGACGGACAGGAGGCTCATCGACTATCGCCAATCAAACAGGGCGCACCGCTATCTTGGGATAGAATGATACCCTGGTTTGTTATCTTCATACCTACAATATACTTGGCTTACCAGAGTCTACTTTCTGGCTTGTAGCGATGTTCGCTCGGGTTCCCTGGTGGAAATCCGGGTGTACGAGAAGCACCTTTTCAGCCTCAAACGGGTTGGAACCTTGGAGTATGATGTCTCGAAAGTTGCGGACCAGCTTGAGGCCAGCTTCGGTGAGACGTCTATGTGTCCTTTATTTGAGGGAAGTATTGTGCTGATCTTGTTCATTTGGTGTACTGGAAAGGCTTGGTCCAACCCGGGACGCACTCAAGGCAATCCTTGACTTTGGGCAGGCAGTATCCGAGGTGGGTGCGAGAGTTGATTCGTCTAAGCGGATTATCTGAACTATCCGCGTTTGTACCAGCTACACCCTGCGGCTAAGATAGCGTTTGGCATCTGTAAGATCGCTTGGGATGTGAGTGTACAATATTCCAACTACCTAGTGCTGGCGTGTAACGTCCTCGTTCTATGCCACAGACGCTCGAAAAGCAGGAGCAATGTGACGCAAGTGTGGAAAAGCTGGTGATTGGTTTGGCTGGGATGCTCCCGTTTGTTGATCAAGTCGATAAGGCCGCAAGGCTATCCCTGCTGCGGAAAACGGTCGGTACTATGATGAACCTAATTGAGGACGCGTCGAGGTTCGTGGCTGAATACAAGTCCGACCAAGGACCAGGTCTGCACTCTGATACGTCATATGAGAGGCGAACTGACCCGCACCGTTCGTAGTACAAGGCTTGCGCGCCGTCGTAGGCACCAAAGCTCAGGTTCAGGTTCAGGGTTTGCTAGATATGTTCCGCAGTGTCAAGGAGGATTTCGATCGAGGCGTAGGCGTTCAGACTCTCGAGACGGTGGAGGGGACCCACGAAATAGTGGATGCGGTCCACAAGGTCCTACTAACGAACAGTAAGCGTCATACCTGCGCATGGACCTGTGTCTCACTTCGTGATGGCTACCAAACAGCTCGGCATGCATCACTGGATCGGCTCAACCCCCCTGGCTCTGCACGTTACGACTCTACACGTGCCTGTCATCTCGGAACGCGTATCGGTATTATCAAAGAGATCGTGGATTGGTCCCAAAGGCGCGACGGAACGGAAACTCTACTCTGGGTCCACGGCCAAGCAGGGCTTGGGAAAAGCTCAATCGCAACGTCTGTCTGCCAAGAGCTCGACAGCAAAAAGCTCCTCGCATGCGGGTTCTTTTGCAAGCGCGACAGCTCGGAGCGTCGTGATCCTCAGCAGGTTCTGGCCGCGATCGTCTACGGGCTGGCTTCTCGGCACTCAGAATACGCACATGCCGTTGCGTGCGCAATTCAGCGAGACTCTCAGCTGTGCAACTCTCCTATCCAGATGCAGTACGACAGCCTCGTCGGAGCACCACTGGAGGCGTCGTCCCAGGTGTCCCTCTCAGCTAATCTAGTAGTTATCATCGATGCGTAGGACGAATGTGGAAGTCACGAGAGTCGAAGACAGCTAGTTTCATATCTCCATCTGATGTCGCAGCTGGTTCCTTGGCTGAAAATTGTCATAACAAGTCGGCCCGATTCGGACATCCTCTCATTCTTCGATGACGGATCGACCACCGGCGTTACTAGACAGAATGTGTATGAATATGAAGCTGCTGAAGACATCAGATTGTTCATCCATCACCGCATGCTTCAGAGCCAAAAGTCAAAAAGCCTCCCCCTTGATGCTACCGATCGACTGACCGAGCATGCCAACGGGCTGTTCATCTGGGCTAAGACTGCATGCGAGTTCGTACTAAACAGCCACACACCGAAGTCACGCTTCGATCTAGTCATCGGAGGGACAGGCTTGAGTCAGGCATCTAGTCCAATCGACGCTCTTTACACGACTGCAATCGAAACAAGTCTGGGAGACAGCGGTGCAGACGACGCGCAATGCGTTCGAGAGTACCTTGGGGCTATCATCGTCTGTTCGGCTCGGTCGCCTCTCTCAATCGCTGCTCTATTTGAGCTACTCGGTGAACAGGTTGAGCTGAGTGCGCTGCAGTCTGTAGTGCATAGCTTGGGGTCGGTGCTCTACATAGATCACACGCATGGTGGAGTCGTGCGGGTGTATCACCATTCCTTTACCGACTACATGATCTCCTCTGCCCCATTGAAGTTCCGGGTCAGCTTGGAGCAGCAAAACACAGATTTCGCACGTTCCTGCTTGCGGACGATGCTAGAAGAGTTGAGGTTTAACGTCTGTAGGCTGGAAACATCGCATATACCCAATAGCCGAGTGCCAGACCTAAGGATGCGAATCGATACTGCGATCGGCCCACACCTGCGATACAGCTGCTTGTACTGGACCAGCCACTTGTTACAATCGAAAAGAGAGGCGCTCATCGACATGATAAAAGGTTTCCTGCTCTGTCCAAAGGCGCTGTACTGGATCGAAGTGCTCAGCTTGCTCGGGATGCTTGACATCGCATTGTTTAGCGCTCTGGAGCTTTCGAAGTGGTGTCTGGTAAGTCAACCGCGTTTAATTTGTGCAGATATCTGCTAATCATTTGTATTCTCTCAGGGTTTGGAGGAGATAGAGAAATGCGCGAGGGACACTTACCGGTTTATACTGGCGTTTTTCGATCCGATAGCGGAAAGCACTCCACACCTGTATGTGTCTGCGTTGGCATTCTGCCCTACGCACACAGCATTTGCGCAACGACTTCGAGGTACCTTTCAGAACACGGTGGCTATCGCAAGAGGTGCAGAGGAGAAATGGTCACCCTGGCTGCGTTGCATATCTCACCCTGAGCGCGTGAGAGTAATAGCGATTTCCACGGATGGTCGACGCATTGTCTCTGGCTCATATGACAATACGGTGCGACTGTGGGATGCGGACACCGGCGTTGCGCTTGGTAACGCCCTAATCGGACACTCAGGTCCTGTCAAGTCGGTTGGGTTTTCTCCTGATGGACGCCGCATCATATCAGGCTCGGACGACAAGACGGTGCGAGTATGGGACGCGGACGCCAGCACCACGCTTGATAATCCTGTGGTCGGACATTCAGACTGGGTCAGGTCGGTTGGGTTCTCTCCCGACGGACGCCGCATTGTCTCTGGCTCGAATGACAACACGATGCGAATGTGGGACGCAGACACCGGCGAGGCGCTAGGCGATCCCCTGGTCGGACATTCAGGTGCTGTCCTCTCGGTTGGGTTCTCTCCCGACGGACGCCGCATTGTCTCTGGCTCGTTAGACAACACGGTGCGAATGTGGGATGTAGACGCCGGCACGGCGCTTGGTGATCCTCTGGTCGGACATTCAGACACTATCCAGTCGGTTGCATTCTCTCCAGACGGAAGCCACATTGCCTCAGGCTCGGACGACAACACAGTGCGACTATGGGATGTAGAAACTGCCGCACCAGTTGGCGATCCTTTGGTTGGGCATTCAGGCGGTGTCAACTCGGTTGGGTTCTCTTTCGATGGTCGCCACCTGGTGTCCGGTTCGGATGATAAGACAGTACGAGTATGGGATGTAGGCACCGGCAAAATGGTTGGTGAACCTTTTGTTGGCCATTCATCTGGAGTGTGGTCGGTCGCGTTCTCTCCGGACGGGCGCCACATCGTCTCCAGCTCTTCGGACATGACGGTGCGAGTGTGGGACGCAGACACCGGCGCTGCGGTTGGCGATCCCCTGGTCGGACATTCAAACTCTGTCCTTTCGGTTGGGTTCTCTCCCGACGGACGCCGCATCGTCTCTGGCTCGGATGACTATACAGTGCGAGTGTGGGACGTATCGCCTACGCACTCTACCGACCTCTCGACCAACACTTCGCGTATGTCCGACAGGCTTTCCAGCGACGGATGGGTGCGCGACAAGGACACAGGCGCACTTCTCATATGGCTTCCTGAAGTTTACCGCCGACCACGTACGGACAGCTCGCTGTTTGTAATATCTCGAGATGTGCCTGGACACGTATGGATTGACTCCTCGAGATTTGTGCATGGTTCCGACTGGGCATCAGTATACACCCCATGATCTGTACAAGGCACCGCTGCTTCTAGTTGTGGATCTGTTGCCTGATACTATGTAGCTCTGCTTGTTCTTCCCATACGTAACTTGAGGACTCTTGCCTCACTCTGGGTTCTGCTATGGTTGTACATAAGACTACCGAAATGAAAGACTGGCCGGGTGATATCTGGCGATGGGAACCGCCAATGCGTTGCAAAGGGACTCAAAAGTGAACTGAAGTGTATTTTCCCCTACTTCTAAGGTCTGCCCATACATCGAGTCTCGAAGCCGACTTCATTGGTCTTGAACCGCTCGCGTGAGGTTTTGCCAACGGCGTGTGATTTTGTGTAACTAGACAAACTTTGTGCTTACCTCTTCTCTTTCTTTGCTTAATCTCCCAAAGCGTTTGAATTGAGTAAACTAATCCTTGCTCACCATACTGTGCAGACTCTCAGTAATGGTGCACCACGCATAATGGGCATGGGGAGGGTGGACGCTCAACCACAAAAGTTAGAATTCGATAGATGTACCGTCGCTGGGCGTAGATGATAAAAACAGGTCGACAAATTGAGCAACTAGGTTGGGATCATGTATGTGAGAGTAGACTTCAAGGACAATATTTGTATATGTCCATGGTTCTGTAGCCAGCAATCGCGCAGTGTTGGTTGTTTATTCACGAATCGGTTCGCTCACGAGGCATAGGGAATCATAGCAGCTTCCTCGGCTATTCTACCGTCTTGTGATTTCCCGGGTTAGGACGTCGCGCACATATACAACACTCTCACACATACAAGTAGTGGACAAATGGGGATCACACCGCCGAAGCCCCTCAGCATCTCAATTTTACAGAGGCCAGGAGCGAGATCAAAACTCATGTCAACCTGCCATATTGGATGCATTCATAGGAGCAGAGGTCGCAAACAGTTGACCGGAGGTGTTTGGATACTGGAGCGGCACAGCCACCTTCCATTTGCACCCCGGAACGGACCGGATGCAAACCTTATTTCGCTCTCTGCTCCTTCCGTGATTGTGTCCACTGTGGAACTGCGCCACGAAGTCGAAAGACTTTGCATTGCTAAAAATAACTGGGATGCCCAATTTACTAGGTGGTGGTGGTCTAAATTTGGGACAACACTCTTGTGGCGACTGACTTTGTCTTCCCTGTGCTCCAAGCTCGTGCACCTCGACCTGAAGTGGTAAGCCTGTGACTCGTTCTCGGCACAAGCACTCCATCAACATCTACATCATATGAACCTCCTCCCGCTATCTCTGCTGTGGAACCGGAATTCCAAGCGGATGGCGAAGCAAGTGCTGGGGAACAGGTCGGATTGCGGTGGCAACCATGGTCGCGTCGGCTGGGGATCTGTGTCTCCACGATCAAGGTCTCTTTCTCACATTATCGTTGTTCCTTCTGGGGCCTCTCACTTCACTACTCTTTTGGCGCTTGAACTCCTCGGTGGGGCTACATTACTGCTCGACGTAATCAAACTTGTCGACTCTGCAATACCTACGGGGGTTCGACCTGAGGTTATACCTCGTGACTTAGCGGAGAGGGAATGTAATTGGCGTGAAAGAATCTGTAGGTTCAATCGCTTTTGGCTCTCGAACTACCGGGGATTCAAGGCTTATAGATCTTGTTTTGTCTACTATCAATATGTACTGTATACCGTCGGATGGACAGGAGAGGTTATTGGTGAGTATTTCTATTTCGACTTGGTGCGCCACTTGATGTGTGTCATCTTGAGAGTTCAGATCCCATCAGGTACAAAACAGAACATAAGCATGCTCGGTCTCAGGCACCTAGATAGGCGACTGTGATTTGATGCACAGGACGGAAGGCAGGGATAAGACGACCCAGGGCACTATCTGGGAACGCGGTATGTATCTTCGCGTCAAGCTTCGAGCTATGCTGCTCCAAATGACGGTTGCAGCTCTGGACGGCCTAACCTACCAACCTGCGACTATATAAGGGTTATTTTTGTGGGAATGTTTCGTATGGTACGATTTAGGCTGGATATTGGCTATGGACTTGGGATTTGAGGATGGTACAATTCTAGAGGTGCGTCCATTCACGCAGGTATGATAATCTGTATTTTCTCCCATTTCTGACCCTCGAGAGAGAGAAACCCCCAGTCTCGTATGGTGCGACGATGCTCAAGTTATTTACAAGACAAATTGTTTCGTACGTCAAGATAGCCATGGGCTGCTCTGGTTGATCTCAGGGGAGAGGAATGTTGACGGTTGTGGGATCATGTGTATTCACCATTGCTTTGTGAAATATCGGAAGTTTCTATCACTCAACAGACGTGGGTGGATAATGTGTAGTGTGAGATTCATCCAATACGCTTAGAATGAAGTCTTTTCATAAGCGCCCAAAATGACCATAAGGTAGGCTTCAAGCAGATCCCACTAACCTTATCTAAATGCTGAGAACTGGCCGTGACAATCGTCACGATTTCCTATGTAAATACATGAACAAGTGAGAAAATGCAAAATCGGACTCCTAATCCATCTTCTATACCCCGCAAGATGTGCATACAAGAAGACACCAGCTCAAAATTCGAGGAGTCTGAGGACTAGTATACAGGACAAGGTGTGGTTTACCGTGGGAAATGCCTTTAGGTATGTGACAAGGTGACACGCACTCCAGTTGCAGCCCGTTTTTCGGCGTTATTTTACTGGGATAGAGTCTTGAAACGACATTCTTAATCATTCTACATGTACTGGGTCTCCCAGCGCGTGCTCTTCGCGGCTTTCTAACCCAATTTCTCCAATGGTGAGTAGTGTCACAATCGCTCCAATTGTCCTGTTTGTCCATATTGTTGGACACATTCCTCCACTCGTGATCTTATCAGACCACCAACACGGCATTTATCCCTGCCTTGTACTGCATACTAGTCCTCAGACTCCTCGAATTTTGAGCTGGTGTCTTCTTGTATGCACATCTTGCGGGGTATAGAAGATGGATTAGGAGTCCGATTTTGCATTTTCTCACTTGTTCATGTATTTACATAGGAAATCGTGACGATTGTCACGGCCAGTTCTCGGCGTTTAGATAAGGATGTCGCCCGGGAGACCGGCACCCGGGAATTCCCGGTGCTGCGGGCGAAAATTCCCGCAAATTCCCGGCTGTGGGCAGCGAGCGCGATGTCACAACCCAAAGTGGGGAGCGAACGCTAGGTGTGGATGGATGGTTACAAACAAGGGCAAGGCACTCTTGGACGATTACAGCCGCTATAAAGCCAGCTAACTTGTGACTCTTTGGGGGAATCGACAAGGCGAAAGTGTTCTGGCTTTCCAGAGACACTGAGCCTGTTCTTTTATACATTCTAAAGCACAGGTATGTACAAACAAGCGTAACCGTGAGTCACCTAGCAACAGAAGAAAAGAAGAGTCCGTAGATATTGAAGAAGGATCAGTAATGATGCGTAAGCCATGGAATGCGCCGAGGCGGCAATGCTACAGGCGCCGAGGTCACGTGACACAGAAAGTGATCGTACAAGGTTGGGAAAAATAGTAGAAAATACAGAAAAACTGGGGCGTGCCCGCAAGGGTCACGACATTGCCCCCCCTTACGACCGGCGCTGGCGGAGCCTGTGCGGGCGCCCTGTGGCACTGGAAACAGCGTCCGGGTGCTCAGCGTGGAAATCATCCACCACATCGCTGGCGTTGTTCCTGAGTTCGACTCCGTTCTCCCATGTGTCCTCCTCAGGGCCAAAGCCCACCCATTGGACCAGGTATTCGAGGCGTCCCCGGTGTATGCGCGAGTCCAGGACCTCCTGCACCTCGTACTCCTCCTCGCCCTCTTTTATCACAGGATCAGGCAGGCTCGTGCTCTCCTGCCCCACCCCAGGGGGAATGTAGTGGCTAAGAAGCGAGGCGTGGAAGACGTCATGGATCTTCAAAGATTTCGGAATCTTCAACCGGAATGCAACAGGGGATATCTGCTCTGTAATGGTGTACGGGCCAAGGCGCCTATGAGCCATCTTCTTGGATGGCCTTGTGGTCTGTATGTTCACAGCAGACAGCCACACTCTAGACCCCTCCTTGAAGTCCGGCATGGGATGGCTGGTTTTGGAGTACGCAGCCTGGGCCATCAGGAGAGCAGCAGCGGTTTCGTCCCTGATGGATTCTAGGAGCAGAGCATGCCCGTCAGCGTTCGGACTGCCAGTATCAGCCTTGGAGAAGGACAAGCGGGGGTGGAGACCGTAAATGACCTCGAACGGGCTTCTCCCCGTTGCGGCGCTGATGGAGTTATTGTGACAGAACTCTGCAATTGGTAGCCATTTTGCCCAGTCCCGTTGCCGGTGTCCTACATATGCCCGTAAGTACTGCTCCAGCCACTGGTTCACCCGCTCGGACTGCCCATCAGTTTGCGGATGGTAGGCAGACGAGAAGGAAGCCTGGATGCCCAGCCGTTTGTACAGGGCACGTAGGAATTTGCTATTGAAGGTGGACCCCCGATCGGACACTGTGACCTTAGGCGTCCCATGCAGCTTCCAAACATTTTCCACAAATAGGTCTGCCAGTTCCGGCGCGGACATCGACTCCTTGCAGGGTATGAAGTGTGCCATTTTGCTGAAACGGTCTACAACCACCAGTATGCTGTCATGGCCAGAGCCAGTCGGCAGTTTCATAATCATGTCATAGGTGATTTCCTCAAAGGGACCTGCTGCCGGCGGGAGAGGCTGTGGTGGAACCCTGGTTGCTACGTTCTTTGTCCTTTGGCAGACATCGCAGGCAGAGACAAAGCGATTTACGTCAGCCTTCATCCCCGGCCAGTAGTAGGTCCTGCTGATGGCTTCCAAGGTGCGCAGTTGTCCCTGATGGCCCATCCCGGGGGGTTCGTGGTGGTCACGGATAATGGCTGCCCTTCGCTCGACTCCATCCGGGACAAGGATGCGATCTTGATAGTATAGTACGTCGTCCTCTAGCGTGTAGTCCCTGAACTTTTTTGCAATGGATTGGGGCACATCCCCTTGTTTGTTGAAGAAGTCCATGACCAGCGCAAGGTCCGGGTCCTCTCGTATAGCCTGTGCTAGCTCCGATTTCCAGCTTTCATCCGTGAGCACCGCTTTAAACCCCTTCAATTGTCTCGGATCCAACATCACTGGTGGGACAGGTTCAACGTCACCATGATCTGCCCGTCTGGAGAGTGCGTCTGGCTTTTCTGATTGCTTGCCTGGTCGATATGTGATTTCAAAGTTATAGCTTGACAGGAAAAGGTGCCAGCGAGCATGACGCCGATTGAAGGTGTGGGCTGACCGCCAGTATTCCAGGTTGCGATGGTCTGTGAGGATGGTGATGGGTAGTTCCGTTCCCTCCAGATGTATGCGCCATTCAGCAAGGGCCCGTATAATGGCAAGCAGTTCCTTATCATGGGTGTCGTAGTTAACCTCAGCCCCAGTAAATCCCTTGGACATGTAGGCAACAGGGTGTAACCGGCCATCCTCTTGTCTTTGACTCAGCACCGCACCCATGGCCACGCCAGACGCATCAGTTTCCAGGATGTAAGGTTTGGAAGGATCTGGGTGTGCCAGTACAGGGCGACGAGCTAGGGCGGCCTTGAGCCCATCAAAAGCTTCTTGGTGGCTATCATTCCATTCCCAAGTCTGGGTTTTCTGGGTTAACCCGGTCAGGGGCTTGACAATTGAGCTGAAGCCTTGGACAAATCGGCGATAGAAGTTGGCAAAGCCAATGAATGCTTGCACTTCCTTTACGGTTTTTGGCGTTGGCCATTCTTGGATTGCAAGTACTTTTTGTTCCTCCATGCTGATGCCTTTGGGTGAAATCACCAAGCCCAGATAGTCAACCTGAGTGACGGAGAAGCTGCACTTGGAGGGTTTGCAGAACAAGTGGTTGTCCTGTAGTCGTTTCAGCACCTCCTTGACGTGTTGCTCGTGGTCCGCAGGGTCCTTTGAGAAGATCAGAATATCGTCCAGGTAGACTATGACCGTTACGTCCAGGAGATCGCGTAAGATATCGTTCATGAAACGTTGGAAGGCGGCCGGTGCGTTGGTTAGCCCGAATGGCATTACCAGGTACTCGAAATGGCCATGCTTGGTACGGAAGGCCGTCTTGTACTCCTCCCCTTCTTTGATCCTGACGTTGTTGTAACCCCAGCGTAAGTCCAGCTTGGTGAATAGCTTGGCGTCTTTGAGTTTCTCAATCAGATCCTCCTGTCTGGGGAGTGCCGTCCTATCTTTGACGGTTACAGCGTTGAGGCGTCTATAGTCTACAACCAACCTTAAAGAGCCATCCTTCTTTTTCACAAACATGACTGGTGCGCCGCCTGGGGATTTGGATACCCGGATTTTTCCTGCTTTCTTCTCCTCCTCGATGTACTTGGTCAGGGCCTCCGATTCCGCTGTCGACATGGAGTAGATGGGGCCATAAGGCAAGGGGGCGTTGTCCATCAACGGAATTTCACAGTCATAGGGTCTATGTGGCGGTAGAGTGGTGAAGAACTCTTCACCAAAGATGTTGAGGTATTCGTGGTATTCGGGTGGGACTATGCGTTTTGCTTCCTCCAAAGGGTCTGCCTCCTCCTCCATGCCAAGAAAGCCCCGGAGTACGTTAGGTAGCAATATGGTCCCATCCTTCCAACTAATTTCTGGTTCGTTGTGCTTTAGCCAAGGCATTCCCAGTATGACAGTGGGTTCTCCCAGGGGCATGACGTAGAACTTCTCGGTGCATTTCTTTCCCTGAATCCAGAAGTCGATTTTGACGCGGTGATGTATTTTCTTGTCCAGGTTCTTCCCATCGATGGCTTGTACTAGGCGTGGTTTGGCGAGTTCAATGCAGGGAATTTTGTGTTTATTGACATAGGATGAGTTAATGAAGTTTGCAGATGCTCCTGAGTCAATGAGGGCTTCGGTTTTTTCCATGATTCCTGATATCTCGATTTTTGGTGTAATGAGGGAATTTGAGTTGTTGGACGAGCAAATCAAAATTCTACGAGATATAGGTATATTGGGGGTCGTACTACACATGGAGGTAGCAGACCCTATTCTTTTTCCGAATCCGAACTATCTATAATTGCTGTTTTCCCCTTTGCTTCTTTTTCTTCGTAGTACCATCCTGTTTTACAGAGCGCAAATCTATGTTTCCCTTTCCCACACTTGATGCATATTCCTTCTTTTGACCTCCTATCTTTTTCTTCCTGAGGGACTGACATTGTTGCTGCTTTTCCTGAGACGTGGTCCCTCTTTCTCCATTTGTCCTCAGCTTCTCCCTCTGCCTCCGCCATGTACAGGATGTTATCAAATTTGCAGGCCAGGGTCATGAGTTGTTCCAGGGTTGCTTCTTTGACAAGGTCCCTGTTGTTTCCATGTCTGTCTGTGGTTTCTGCTAGGGCAATGGCCTTGGATAGCTCTTTTCGTACTGCCAGTTTCAACCCGTCCTGGTACATGCTTTTAAGTCCGTCCTCATCCGCCCAATCAAGTTCCATCGCCAGGGTTCTGAATTTACTGGTGTACTCCGAGGCGGACTTGGTCTGGCGCAGCTTCTTGATAGCCCTTTCTGCTTGTTTCTTGGCCGCCATGTCTGTGAACGCCTCTGCGAATTTTTCCTGTAGGTCCGCCAAGTCCCGGATATGCGGAATTGCCCCTTGATCATTGAGCTGTTTGAGGTATGGGAAACCACAGGCCATCCCGGCGCTTCCACTCTTCAGGTTTGTAAGGACAAACGACATTTTTAGGTGCTCCGTAGGGAAAGACGAGGTATTGGCCTCAAGGTATGCAAGGACCAGTTCAAACCATTGTTTGGCTGCCACCCCCCTTGTTCCATCAAAGGGTTCGGGTTTTGGCATTTTTGACTTGTACCCGCCTTCAGCCCCAGGGGTAGCAGAGGGTTCCCTTGTTCTTTTGGGTTTCCCATCAGGGGTAGTGGAGGAACCAGATGGGCCCCCCGGCGGAGGTG
>MU132354.1:0-22730 GCA_015039395.1 Ceratobasidium sp. AG-I | reverse complement strand
TAGGTTCAGAGACGGCAGGTTCGGAGACAGCAGGTTCAGAGACAGCAGGTTCGGAGACAGCAGGTTTGGCAACGGCAGATATAGCGATGGCACGCTTTGCAGCTTGGTTGCTTTCAGGGGTGGTTGAGTGGCCATGGCTTGAACGTTGGGCGACAGCAAGGCAATCTTGCGCGCACTGGAACGAGGGTAGTGTCTGAAGGAGAGGGGAGGTGCTGGTGGTTGCCACGCTAGGCTTTGATTTCCGCGGCTGCGGTACATCTTCCTTACTCCAATCTGGCCAAATGTTTTCACGAGCCTGTTGTTTCGACAAAGGCTGAGCCGGGGGGGACGGGAATAGAGTTCGAGGGGCAAGGGCAGCGCTAGGGTCGTTGAAAGAAGGACCTGGCTTTGGCGAGCGTGGAGGGTCCTGGCGCCGTTCAGAGGGTGTCGGCTTCTGGGATTTTGGTTGCTTCGCGTCGATGGTTGGTTGGGAGCCTAAAATCACCGGGGTTGGGCCTTGGAACCCAAACGTGACTGGCTTGGGATAGGTCGCCTGCTTTGTAAGCGACACACCGGGAGACGGGGCCGGTATGACCTCATGCTGTGTCGACCCGCTGGACGCTTTCGGTTTTTGAGACACAAGACCGTCGACTCGCGGCTTCTTGATCACGTGGAGGCCATTGTCAACAGGCGCTGGGCGTTTCGCGGCTGCAATAGGGCGAGGAGAGGGCGGTCCACGCTGGAGGTTTGGAGATGCGTGACCTAAATATTTCGTTAGACAATGTGAGAATCAGTGTGACATCTCTTACCTTGTTTGATGGACGGTTCGGAGGGAGATCTTCCAAGCGTAATCTATTGCCAAACAGAATTGATCAGTCTTTACAAAAATTGGAACTCTAAAGAAATAGCTTACCCCCGAATAGGCAGTAGAGCGTTGCCCCGAAGACTCAATCTGGACGCTGTTGTCGTCATTGGCACCGATCGCCATGGCTTTGCCTTTGCCTTTGCCTTTGGGTGAAGCAGGCGCCAACTGGCCAATCGCGAATTCGATGATTTTCCCGCCAGGAAGATCCCGCGCGACTCGGAGCAAAGGGAGTCCGACCTCGCCCGACTGGTAATGGAGTGACCAGTCTCCATCGCCACGGTAGGCCAGTAATTGCAGGATCTCCGTGGCTTCCGCTTGATCAGACCTCTGCCGGTCTAAATTATCGTCTAGAGTGGCGATAAGCAAATGTGCCAGGGAAAGGAGCGTATCGCTTACCTCCGGTCAGAGTGGGTGCGACAAAGCTTTCGGCGGGCCTGTACATAAGCTCGTCCCCCTTGTGGTTGATTCGATTCGCCCGATGTTTGACTTGGGCTTTCTCTCGTTTCTTCTCTTTAGCTTGCTCCCCACGCTGGACTTGCTCCTGCTTCCGTTCGACTACACCCGTAAGGTCGGCATCGGTTGTTAAATGTAGCATGAAACACATACTCATATCTTGTACGTGAGCAGTTGGTTTTGCCGGGCGCCGCGGACGACTTGATGCAAGACTTTGCAACGTTGAGGGAGGCATGCAAGTCGAAGGAGAGGTAGATGGTTGAGGAAAGAGATAGAGGGGCGCAGGTGTGATATATGTGAACATCTTGTTCTAACGCTGCGATAGTAGAGGGAATGCATTTCACGCCCACTGCTTAGAGCAAGGGGTGGGACCGTGACAAGAGCGTTAGGTATAGTTTAGTTGATCAATAATTGGAATTAAAACGTGAGACGTAGCACGCGTCATGTCTGCGGGCATTTCTTCATTGGAGCATGGAAGCACGCTCCAGGGGAATATATTCACATTTGGGCAAGCGTTGGTACATCAATAGCTAAATCACCGCAGTCAGCCACTGGACGAAAAGTAATTGTTGAAACACTTACATTAAGGTACTACCCGCTGGATTGAAGCGTACCGTTGCGCCTGTTCAAATCTTTAGAGACAAGGATGGGGGTGGGGGTGGATGCAATGGGCGTACCTAATTGATCACCCCTCGTCGCGCCTCACGCTCCTCCGCTCTCGTACAAATGCATCCCAGCAAATGCCCCTATTGCTTCAAGGAGTTCAAGGGCGAGCATCTGTTACACTTGCATTACTCCCAAGGTGTTTGTGCGCAACACCGTGGGAAAGAAATACGTCAGTTGGGCGAAAATGTGTACCGGGATGAGAGCACTGCACCTTTACGCCGCGCTTTGCTGGTTAACAGGCCTAGCTTGGTGAATTAATTCCTGCCTAGGTATTTCAATTGAAATCAAGCTGACGGTACGAGTCAGGAGGGGGAAAGGATGGGATCCACCGACAAGGCAGTCGACTACGACGAGCATGGCAACGGCCAGCCAATGCTACGTAATATTAGTGGGGGGGATCCGCGCGCAAGAGAACGACCACAACCTACTGTAAATCATGACGTGCGGCCCGAACAAGTTGCTGGCCAATTAAATCCCCCAAAACGGCACGGTTACGCAGCGGTCGAGGTCCACCAAGGCGCTGCGCGAGTGATTCGCTGGGAGCTGGAGAACCCGAGGGAGACAAGCCCAAAGCAATTCAATAATCAAAAACGACTATTTTGCCTCGGCGAATGGCTTTCAAGGCAGCCAATTAGTGATCAAGCGCGAGCGGAGTATTTTGATATCGAGCGCGTAAGCCAAGCTACAGAAAAACTCAATTAGTTGACGAATGCAATTTATGTAGCTCGAGCATAACTCACTTTGGACAAGCGTGGATGGTTTCCACGCCATGGTGGATGCTCTTGAGCGAGGGCCGGATTGGAGCGAGGAGGTGGTGAATTTGAGAACCCCGGAGGGCTCCGAATCGTTTGTCGTACACAAGAGGAATCCTGTGGACGTCGTGCGACACCTCATTGGATTAGTACGCCTTCATTGGCACATGCGTTATGGCCCTGAGCGACATACCACGGTTACGATAAACGGCGAGACAATTCGCGTGTATAGCGAAATGGGGACGGGCGATTGGTGGTGGCGAATACAGGTGAGCACTGTCAAACAATTAGCGTTGTCAGTAATCTTAAACGGCGCGTGGCAGGAGTTGATTGGGGAGGGAGCGACAATCGCACCTTTTATTCTAGCATCAGACCAAACGTGCTTGACGGCCCATAGTGGCAGCAAAGTTGCCTGGGCAGTCTACGCCAGTATCGGAAACATCGCGAAGGCCATCCGGCGTCGCCCGAGCGAGCAGGCCATGCTCCTGATAGGCCTAATTCCAGTTGCTGGGCTAGAGTGGATAACCGATGAGGAAGAGCAAGCAAAAAAGAGATGGGAATTATAACATGCTTCTATGGCGCTAATCCTCGAGCCGCTGAAGGCGGCCGCCCGGGACGGTGTTGAAATGACATGCGCTGACGGGGGCGTGCGACGAGTATACCCCATCTTAGCCGCACATTTAGGCGACTGGCCAGAGCACTCATGCGTAGGATCGACCTTGCAATCGCGATGTCCTATCTGCGTGGTCCGATTCCGTGAACGAGGCCGTTGGGAGCCATTGGCGCGACTTCGGACGAAAGCACAGACAGTCGACACGATTCGATTAGGGCAAAACGGGTCACTAGAGACGACGACAGGAATTAAGGGACTAGGACTACGACCAGTGTTGCCCTATTGGGCTGAGCACCCATGGGCGGCTGGGCCCGCAAGCGTCGTACCCGACTTGCTTCATCAACTGTGGAAAGGGGTCTATTTAGATCACATACGCGTATGGTGGACACGCTTACTTGGCAACGGAGTCGTCGACAAACGATATATTGGGCTGCCACGATACGCTGGTCAACAACACTTCTCGTTGGGGCTTTCGGCGCTTACACAATGGCAAGGAAACGAGGCGCGCGTGACTGCGCGGTCGTTCCTCGGGGTCGTAGCTGGATCTGAGATTAGTCAGGCCGTGCAAGCAGTGCGTTGCATTATGGATTTCACATACCGTGCTCGAATGCCGCAGCTTGATGAGGGCGATCTTGCCGCCTTGGACGCTGACCTGGAAGAATTCCATCAGGTGAAACAGATCTTTCGGACGAAAGGAGTACAAACCTCGAAATACGGCTTTAACAACATTGCAAAGCTCCATGTTATTCGCCATTACTCCCATGTAACCCGTGAGATGGGAACCCCCAACAGATACACTACCGAAACGCCCGAATGCCTACACAAAGACTATATCAAAGCCAGCTATCACGCATCGAATGGGATTGTTCCAGAACCACAAATGCTTACCCATCTTTGCCGCCAAGAGGCGTGGCAAATGTTGCGGGCAAGATACGAGCGCGAGGGTTTAATCGAAAGGCGGAAGCGGCGGGGGCGACCAGAGGAGGAGCCTATCGATTCCGAGGGTATTGATGAGGAGGAGTGGGCAGATGACGAGTCGGCCGATGAGGAGGAGGGTTCAATCGACGAGGACGAAAACGAAGTGGGGGTCGAGGGTCGTATTGGGCGACGGCGGTTAAGTCCACTTAGAGAATCTGAGGCATTCCAGTTCGACTCCTCGACTCGGATTGCAAAGCGCCCATTCCACGTGACCTCCACTTGGAATCAAACGCCATTATTCCTACCCACTATCATCGCTTTCGTCGACGCACTTGATCACAACCTTGCGTTCCATCTCAACGAAAATACACAATTCAATATCTTGTCCAAGTTCTCCATTCATCATGATCAGCTACCTTTTGCACCTCTTGTCGGCCGCCGAATCGACCTCGTGCGTGCCACACTCGCTCGCTACACCGCCGGGGGCCAACTCACAAGGCCAGCTGTCTTTGACACTGTCTTGATAGAGTTCTACTTCGAGATGTCGGGATTATTCCGTGAGTTTTTCTTTCCAATTTTTGCCTCTCGTGTTAAAATGGCTAATATTCTCCCCTGCGATTTCAAAAGGCTATCGACCCGCTCGCGTTATAATGATCTTCCAGCTCCCAACCTTTTTCCACGAGGCGTGCTCGGAACACTTGGCTTTTGTGGAGTGGCTTGAACCATTCGATCCAGTCGTTGAACCGCAACATCGCCTTCCCACCACTCGTCCGACCATACAACAAGGAGTGCGTGCAACCGCTATCGTTCCTATTCGTCATATTCGCGCATCGTGCTACTTAATCCCCAACTACGAACTTCTTGACGAACAACTTCACATCTCCGCCGCGACCGATCTGCTGTTGATAGCGCCCGAGTTTTTTCTCAACCGTCACTCGAGCTACTATCTTTTTGTGGTTATGGATCATTGGCAACGGATTGCGCAGTAATCGATTCGATCCCGTGTGAGTTGATAGCATATCTGATTGCTCCTAAGATACCAGCAGCTGACTCGTACTAATCTGACTGCCTCCAGGGAATTTCATCTCGTGTGTTATCCTTTGGTTCGCCAATCTTCGTTAGGCTGTCTCAATATGGAATGTTGCGCTACGTAGCCGCTGCAAATCCGAAAACCGCTCCTCTGACCTTCTCTTTCTAGACCTTGATCAGACGGCTCGCCGAAAGGCAGATGACCTTATGCTTGCACTCCATTACTCTCACCATTGCGGCGACATTTTCGTTGGAATTTAATCAGTGCGACGCTATCTTGGTTGCCTCGCTCAGTTATCTAACCAATCGTACACAGCATTCGGTGACAATTCTCAAGGATAATTGCACGCCACCCCCTCAAAGTATGTTTTTTCATCGATGCCAATGTTCGTATCCTGATCTCTCCCACGCAGAGATCCCTATTTTCCGTACAACTCAAACGGTAATATTGTGTGACAACCCTCGGAGGCACTTTCCGTGCGCCCGCCGAAAATACCAATGTAAGTCCCCGCTCCCTAATTTTAATTGCCCGACAGTGACCTCATTACGACTCTACCTGCATCATCGCAACCTAGATCATATCTACTGGCACGATAGCAAGTCGATTCTGCATCCCTGCGCCGACTAACACAGCCCCTCGACAGAGGATACGCTGCCAGCCCAAGTACTGCCGGGGAATGAATAACGTGAGTTTTACACCGAGTTTTGAGCATGCAAATCAGCACTAATATTAACATCTTTGCAATTACTCAACACTGGCCAGCCATCCCTTCCCAGCATGCTCCGAGACACCTCCCGCAACCAGTCGCCTTTGCTCCCGTAGCGCCATGCTTGTGTCAGCAACCGACAAATGCATTTTCGGGACGCGAGAGGGCGAGACCGATTGTTTCCCCCACGGAGCTAGCGTTAATAACCCAAGAAGCACAGTGCGTAGTGCCCATCTTAGCAGCTACGTTGTAACTCGTAACGACTAACCTAACCCCGCACCGCCTGCTGTGTATACAACGCGATAGGACTCGCCCACGCTACCACGCGCGGCACCCCTCGCCAAGCGACCGGTCCACTTGCTTCCAGCCCAGAAGTGACGGCGACGACGAACCTGATCATGAAACCGTGCCGATTCGTGGAGACCAGCCCAGTTGCAAAGACACCCAACTCGTACAGCATCGTAGACCCCAAAATACCCAAGGTGAGGATCCTCGCGTTTATTGTTACACTTGTAATTAACATGTGTTGTAACCACGCAGGCAGGCTCAAAGACAGCAACAACAACAACCACGGCGAGGGTCCAAGCAGACCCTATGGCGCAGACTCTACGGCGCAGACGCAGACCCGAAAGAGACTCTGGATGTCCAGGATGACCCGAATAGAACAATAGTGAGTACACGCACTTGTGAGCCGTGTGCGAAACACTCACGTCGGCTTATATCCAGAGCTGGACCCAAGTGACGATGAGTTCTACGAATAGGATGCCGGGGGGATTTCTTTTATTGAGCGAGGGTGTGCTGGACACGTGTATACGCGCGCTGTCTGGCTGCACGCGTAATGTTTGACCCATTTTTACTTTGTGATGGTATCATTTTGAAGATCTATCCTTTACCTTGCACGCCATGCTGATCCCCCTCGCTTTCAACTCCCCCATACTCTATCTGTTTTGTTTTGGCGGTTCTTGACTAAGTTTTTCTTCTATTGTGTTTTTGGTTGATACTGTATACGAGTGCTGTCCGGCTCTGCCTGTATTGTTTGACCCATTTTTACTTTGTGATGGTATCATTTTGTAGATCTATCCTTTACCTTGCACGCCATGCTGATCCCCCTCGCTTTCAACTCCCCCATACTCTATCTGTTTTGTTTTGGCGGTTCTTGTCTTAATTTATCTTCTATTGTGTTCTTGGTTGATACTGTATGCATACACCCTCTTGTTCTATGCTGTCTTAAGCTCTCCGAGTGCAAGAAGTGCATGATTCTGGGTGTTTTTTTTTGAGGGAGGGGTGGCTTCGGGGGGTTATATAAGAGCTATATAGATGCTATATGGTGCTATATGGATGCTATATAGTGCTATATAGTGCTATATAGGTGCTATATAAATGCTATATAGGCACTATATGGGTGCTATATAGGTGCTATATAGTGCTATGTTAGGGCTGTATAGGAGGTATACAGAGGTTATATAGGAGCTATATAGGGGCTATACAGGGGCTATATAGGGGCTGAAAAGTGCTATATGTGTGATAGATAGTGCTATATAGATGCCAGATAGATGCTATCTGGCCACTAGATGGCACTACACAGGTTTTGAGATATAGATAGCACTATATATGCCTATAAGTTGAGGACCTCTCCAATTTTTCTCAGGCAGCTATATATGCTATATATGTCTATATACCATTATATACAGATTGACACTTTTCCAGATGTACCTCACCCTGTCCGCGTGTCGCACCGTCTCATGCGCTCTGCGCCCCTCTGTCTCTCATTATCTCTCTGTACTAGCTAGTCTGTTTATCCATGACCTTATACCTGTTCCATCCCAGTGGCCCCTTTGGGGCCACTATTAGTGATCCACCCGGGCAGGCAGCCAAGGCTGCCTGCCACCCTCTATTGAGGCCCACGGGGCCTTACATTTTTTTGAACACATCTCCCGTCATGATTGATGGACAGGTGCTAACTACCCGGGACCACAGCCCCGGGCATTCCTTTTGTAGATACTTGGGCCGGATTACCGGACCCCTTCCCAAACGCCTTGCGTGCTGCTCGAATAGCCCACCTTGGAAGTGGTTGGGAGTGGCTGTGTGCCCTCCCGGCCCCAACGCCGCGATTTCCGGGGACTGCGTGCCTCGACGCAGTCTGCGGCGTTGCCCTCGCGCTTCAGGAGACTGGTAGATCCAGTCTCTGTGCCATCATTTCCGGGTATCCGTGCTCGATGCAGTCTTGGCCATGTCCCTCACTCGGGTACGCGCACTACTCGCGCGTATCCCCCTGACTTGTCTGCAATGGCTTGCAGGCGAGGTGACGTGATAGCAGGAGCAGTCTCGGCGTCCCCGACAGACTTGCGGCCGAGCTCGAGCCTCGGCGCTTAAGGTAGTGGCCTGGACCGGACCGTCACAATCGGCGACCCAGACGACACACCTCCATACGCCACAGCTCCCTCGACCTCCCTCGATCGGCCCATCGACACAGACAAGCCCAGACCACCGTCAGCGAAATCGTTCTGGCTACTTAGCGCCAAGATATCTAGCTAGCATCGTTAGCGCGGGGGCGTGGTAAGTAGCGCCCGGGGTAACTAGGTAGCATCTAAGTAGAAAGTCTACCGTAGTACTATTTAGCGGCGCGCTTATGTGTCCGGTCCCCCTACAATACGGCCAGGAAGTAAAGTTAAGCTGTGTTAAACGCACGCCCACTCAGGTTCAGAACGTGCTGGCAAAGGACTACGTGCGCAACGACATGACACGCGCACAGTGCGGCGGTGGGGTTACGGGGGGTAATCAAACAACATAATTCTAATTGGCTCGAGGATTAATTACAGCGTGATAATGAAGGGGGGGATGGGGCAGGGAGCCGAATAGATTGAATAAAAAAACCCCCCGTTGAGGGGTGCGGGTACGCAGGCTTAGTTGGAATTGAGGACGGGGTTCGTTACGCGGCGACGACTGAGCAAGTGTCGATGGACCGCGACACCTGCCCTGTTCGCGAGCGCTAAAGCACATGAGTCGCGGCGGGTGTCCACATGCGCGCGTAGGCGTCCGAGTGGTGAGGGCGCGACGTGGAGGTGATACCGAGTATCTGCAGGCCAAGCATCAATTAGTGTTGCGGTCAAATATGTTTGAGATTAGCGTCTACGTACTCTAATGAAGGATCCTCTTCATGTTCTGGTTGTCAGAACATGTGCACGCCGGGCGTGTTGTGCGAGTCGATCGAGAAGCCCGGGTCACCGGCGCCACCAGTGTTGGATGAGCAAGAAGATATGATGCGAGTAGTAGTGATTAAACCAAAAGTTATGGCTGACGGCCAGCACGTCGGTGTGGCAGTTGAGTTTCACTTCAGATCCGATTAGATTGAACTTGGGGGCAAGGTGGCACGCCATGACAATTTCGGTAATGGGGACGACGATGGTACGGCGGCGGTTGCGAGAATCAAGCGCAGGCTTCGTGGAGTGCATGCGGGAGAAGGAGGAAGGGGCGGTGTCAAACGCGTCAAACACTTCCAAGTATGCCAGTTGACCGGGGTAATGATCGCGGAGGTGACCTGGCAGCTTGAAAAATGTGTGCACATGTCTGGTGCAATATCCTGAGCGCAGTCAACGAGAAAAAAAAAAAAGAAAAAAAAAAGTCAGCTTGTGAACGAAAGCGCAAGGGCCCACGAGATATTAGTGCTTACGTTCAAGGCCGTGTTTGTCGCTGTCATCGAGGCCGCTATTGTCTAAATAGTGTGCGCGTTAAGTTTTCTGTTGGTGAAGCGGAAAAAAAAAACAGCTCACCAAACCGGTTTGGCCGCTCCAAGTACAACGCTGTATCCCATACGCCGGGTTTCTTCTTGCGGCCTCGGGGACCAAGCGTGGGCGGGCTGGTGCGTACTACATCGCGTCGGGGAGGTTCGAATGGAGCGAAGGGAAGGGGTTGATGGTGGAGGTAAAGTCGGTGCCAAATGTCAAGTTGATTGTGTCGAGAGAGCATCACGTCGTGTTCAGGGACCTCGAGCCAATTGGTCAGGAAGTTCTTAATCGCCGACTTTATATCCGAAGCGCCATAATCCTTCTCAACGTCCTTGATGGGCACGTTGCGTTTGGTCGGATTTACGCCCATGTGGCAACGTGGACTTGGGTATGCGATAGGCTCGGGCAAGTCCATCACATCCCCCTCGGTATCGATGTAGCCCCTGTCGTCCCCTTCGCCTTCGCCCTCGCCTCCGTTCTCGCGCTCGCCATCGCCCGACTGAGCAGCACCTCGGCGCGCCTCATTCTCGCCCACAGACCTCTCGCCATCCACCTCCACCTCCACCTCTCCGGGCACATCGTCCGTGTCGACCGTGTTGTCCTCGTCGTCCGTTCCCAAGCCCAAGTATAGATTCAGGTGAGCGCAATGCATTCGAATTGCCTCCTGCCGCTGAATATACCTTAACATCTGTTCTAGTGGCCGCACCTTGTTCGACACGCGCCAAGGGACCTTCGCATATTCGATGTGGAGGTGTTCGGGCGCTTCAGTATTGTAGCCGTCTGGGGTGCCAAGTGAGCGAATCGAATACGCGTAGTGACTGAGCATGTGAAGCTTCGGGATTAAATCAAACCGTGAGTCCGACTCGTAGAATCCTCGTATGACAAGTAGCCCCTTGAGCTCATGGAATAGTTCCAGGTCGCGCTGCATGTCGGCAAGGTCCGTATCCGTCATACTTGACGCGTGCGCACGGAAGATAAAGTCGACAATCGACCTCAGGAGCTGCGTGAGCTCAGGCGTCACGTCGCCGAGAAAAACCGGTAAGACCTGCGCGACCATTTCCTTACTCTCCTGCCCCGTCCACTGCTTCACGACGCTAATCCCCTTCGGAAAGTGCCTCAGTCCTTCAGCCCGAGGCATGGCCGCAAAACGCTCATCCAACTCGTCGGCCCCCACAAGATGTTTAAGCCAGCGCACGAGATGGGACTTGAAAATCCCCTGGTAGAGTTGGTGCAGCAGGTCAGGCGTAATACACCTCGCAAGATTGACGTGTGGTAAGTCCCCCCACCATGGCCAGACCGGTTTTAAGCTGAGTCCTTGAAGCTCGCGCACGTCGCGCGTCTTGAAGTACGACAGGATGACGCCCAGTGTTTCCTCGCGATCGCGTACAGGGGCTTCGTTATCGAGATCGCCACGTCCGGCCCGCTTTGTCGAGCAGATCGGGCAGCTCCCGATGGACGTGCAGGACATCAAGTTCTGCTCTGGCCAGTCGGCCAGGTACGCGGCAATTCTCGGGTACACGCGACGCAGCCGGCCGTCAGGGCACCACATCTCGACCCCTTCCTCCGACGCTGCCTTCAACGGCTCAAGGATCTTCTCCATCGACCGGTGGATCAGGTTGGCCTTCATCCGTCGGCGCTTGTCATCATCCTCCACGTCCTCAAACGCCTCGACCGGTAAGTAGCCTAGTAGCACCATTGTTCGCTTCGAAGGCTTACGGCGCCAATGCTTGTTGATGTTGCCCAGCGTCAGGTACACGGGGTACGCCGCTTGGCCGCCACACATGATGGAGAGCATAGTCTGGTCGGTCGCGAGGATCAGAGGTGCGATGGTGACCTCCCCCTTGTGTCTTAACTTCATCTACACCAAAGGTAAGCCCGTGTCTATTGAGTGGTACCAAAGCTCACCTGTTCGTCCCACCACCAGTTCGCCGTCCACATTTTGCTATACACGCGATTGCCCCTTCGCTTTGACGTGTATAACCTGACTGGCGTGTATTTGAAATGCCCATGCAACGCGCGGTTCCCAACCAAGTCGCGTACAACATCGATAATCGAGCGCGTGACAAGATACTGTACGCGCGGTCGAGTTCCGTCAAAAACGTCAATTTTGTGAATCTCGCATTCAGGGCCGTGAGGTAGCTTGTCTACGTCTGCGAGCATCTCCTCGGAGCCTGGCCAGGGTGTTCGTTCGGTATACTAGAATCAATCGTAAGCAAAGCAATCGTGTACACTGGTTATGTAACTTACGATACTACTCTTCAGATGTCGGTCCTTCGATTTGTCGGTCATATCCTACATCATGAGCAACTCGGCAGCCTCGAACGCCTTCAGGTTCGCCATGGGTCCGACAGAACTCATATACGCGTTCATGTCCGGGGTAGGTGCCTTTTCCTTCGAGATCGGCGCTCCAGCTAACGAATCCGGAAAGTCCTCGACATACAGGCCCTTCCACTTCCGTCGACGACGCCTGGGGTGATCGGTTGAAGTAGCCGGTATGGCCGGTCCGGCATCCGACCTGGAATCAGTACGCGCGCTTGGGTTTCCTACAGCAGCGCTTGTGTGCCCGCTCGACGGACCGGCAATGGGCGGGTTGGTGGGCTGGACGATCCGGGGCGCGTCCTCATCGGGCACAGTCTCCACAGTAACCGTCCGGCGTTTGGGGCCCGGCTGCGCTGGATCAAGGTGCGGGCCCGAGTCTCCTGCGGCTGGACCTGTGTGCCCGCTCGACGGACCGGCAATAGGCGCGTCGGTGGGTTGAACGCTCCGCAGCGCGTCCTCGTCGGATACGGTCTCCGCAGTAACCGGCCGGCATTCGGGGGCCAGCTGCGCTGGATCAGTGCGCGGGCCCGACTCCCCTGCGGCTGGGCTCGCGTGCCTACTAGACAGACCAGCAACAGGCGGGCCGGTGGTTCGGGTATCGCATGCTACGCTCTCGTGGGGTGCCGTCTCCGCAGTGACCTTGTGGCGCTTGAAGGGTGGTCGTGCTGGATCTGGGGAGGGAACAACTCGCAAGGCGGGGCGTAAAGACTGGCGTGCGTGACTGTTTGCCAAGGGAGACTTAGCATGCTCCGAGGCGTTCGCCGGAGCTTCACTCCCCAAGCTACCAGCGGCCGGTTGTGTTGTCGGACGCGGCAACGCCGCTTTCCGTCGACCTATGCGAATGTCTTGATTCTCCGCTGCTCGACACTCTGGACTCGCTGCGATGTGACGGCTACGTGAAGATTCGAAGGGGATTATGCGGTGACAGTGATGGCAGCGGATGAGCTCTACGGTAGATAGCGAAGACTTTTTCCGCTTCTTGACTGTCACTGACACACTTGACGAAAAGGATAGGTCGTGGTGCGCGGCGCGCATTCGGAGGACGTTCATTGGCGGCATGCTGGCGTGGGCTCGATTGTTGCAGGTGGATGATTGGAGGGAAGAGGGGGGGGGGGATTCGAATATTGTTCATGCGCTGGTGAGCAACACTTGGCCATTCCGAACGCGCAAGTACTGACATAATCATTTTTTCTTAGTACGCCATTCTCAATTCATCAGTCTCCTACACATGATTTCATCACCGATTGGGTTGGTCGGTTGTAAATTCCTCATTCTGCGCGACCGATTTTGTTCGAACCGAAGACGGTTCACATAAGGCCATCAAAACCAACTCGCTAACGCCCAATCAATCACCAGTACAACTCCGCGGTACCTTGTGTTCACCAATAATCTGGTACGACAATGCTCACGCGTTGCCTGGAGTCTCGCATTATTCTTCTCTAAGCTTATTAAGGTTACATTTCTAACTTTTGAGTATCATGCGTCGTACTCATTTAACGTTTGACAGCCATCACGAATGGATCCACATTAACTTGATTAATTGAGTCCAGCCGCGATTTTCCCAGTTGATCGGTACTTGTAACCAACCGGGTGCGTGAAATCTATCTGTGTGAAATCTATCTTACGTTTACTAACTTGCTTTGATAGCCCTCCGACTCCTTGCGGACAACTGAGCGTCGTGCATTGCGCCACACGCACCTTGAAGCATTCGTCCAACCCGTTTTATTATTCCAATTTCAATATGTACCTGCCTAGACCAATTTCGAGTGGCACGCTCGGAAAACTTGGTCGCTCACTTTGGGTCGGTAACATGATATCTGGCCCCGTTACTACTCTGGCCCGAACCGGCAACATCTATCCCCGTTTTACACTTACACACCAGCAAACTCGTCAACCTCACTCCAAAAAGTTAGTTCTACTTTCGTGATCGCCAAACTCAAGCCATACTGATTCAAGAATTAGTTTAAGTGCGCACATGCTTTGGTATCAATACCGAGAAAATATCCAAACCAGCGACTAAGCTGAAACTGGTGTTATTTGGGCAGAGTGCTGTGTTCACTATGAACGGTTAGCTCTATGTCTATTTCCAATTTCTTGAATTCATTCTTACGAACTCTGAATAGTATCTTTGCACTTCGAGTATCAACACTCTCTTGATGCTCCTCACCACCCCCCTCGTAGTTACCCACTTGACTAGCTCCTGCTATTGATGACATTTTAGGTTAGTAATGTCAGTCTCCAATCCAGTTCCTCATCCTTGGTGCGCAATCAGTAGGCTTTGGAAGAGACATTATATTATTTCAAATTTCTTAAATGCTTGTTATGCTTACCCCATTAAGTTAGAGATATCACTTCAACTCATTGCACATTCGAATTCTCATTCCCGACTTGCCCGTTGACCGTAGCACATGTCTTCCTGCCAACAAGGTCCAAAGCATTGCGTGCTGTTGATTCTGACTTGGACTACTCACCCCACGATCATAACACACTCTTCCAATGAGGTTAGTGTCGGCCATTTCTTGAATTGGTCCTTATATTGCTCATTTGCAGTGCATATGTTAATTCAGGCAGATTTTTTACTCAAGCAGCCAAAACACCAAACATATGGCATAGCTAAACGCATTCACCGCATCCGTTCCGTTCGTATTACTGCCCAGTGTTAATATTTGGCCTTGTTTTCAAAAATTGAGAGTCAGTATTTGTCCTTGCACGTGATGCCCCTGTTAAGCACGTGACTCACAATGCTGGTAGTTGTTCGACACTCGACCTGAATGGGCACTCGCCGGGCGAAATTTGCATAGCACGCGTTTCTCAATCAACTTCAACTTTGCTCTTCAAAGGTTGCAATTGGTGAGTTTTATTTTTCAAACATTCCTTAGCTTCCCGCGAGTTAAACATTTATTTCAGGTCCGGTCGCATAGGACGCGTCGTCTTCTGGATCAGTATCAGAGCTCCATGGGCTACAGTTCACGTTGGGCTTCGCTCATACGGACTCGCAATGCACGTTGTATTCGTTGCGTTCGGTAAGTCTGGTCCCCTTTTTTCCAACCAGCAGCTTCGCTCATTGGGGAATCGCGTCGTTGTCTTGACGCGTGCTGCGCTTGACCCACGGTTTCTCACTCCCACCTCTGCGCTATCCCTCTTGCAATAAAGTTCTTTACGAGTACCCGACCGTCGTTCAACCGCTCCAACTGCCCAAAATTTGATTTGTCAGGCAGTCCCTTTTAGAGCGTAGTCTAATCAGTTCCGAGCGCGTTCCATCTAGCCAATTAGCCTCTTGAGCTCCACAAGCGGCAACGATTGTCTCTAGTCGCAATGCAGCACTCACTTCATGCCCGCCCGTCCCCATTTTCTGGACGTGCCCCGCAGCACCGACAACCTCCTTTCATTAATTAATTTGATTTTCTCACCGAGCACCCTCAAACGCGCCGATTCGTTGGTGCCGACAACGCGCACTTGACTTCGACCGCACTTACGCCTATCATTGTCGGTGTGTCGGCTCTATCGGTCAAACGCACTTGCGCAAAGCTGAGTTCAATCTCTATGTATTTAAGAGGCAGTCGTGCGCACTAACGACTCATCCCAATTTTTTCCCTCGTTTGAGCTTCTCCTCTTTGACTATCGCACGCTCCTTCGATTTGACTATCTCCACTCTTTTCTTTTTTTTTAAATCCACATTCCCATGACTCGGGGACGCCGCTCCTCTATTCGAGAACTACAAGCCTCCGCTCGTTCAGTGACCCCCGAACCCACCACTGAAGCTGTGAGTTTGAGACCGATATTTTCGCAAACTGTACTGATGTTATGTTGTGTTTCCAGGGTACCACCCCGGGAAATGCGTTGTACGACGCCCCTCCCCAGGGCTCTGCGCCAGCCGAGCTCGGAACACGCAGCCGCAAAAAGACACAGAAGATCGAGTACTACGGTATGCTCCCCTCGCCTCACTTTATTTGTTTATGAACTCAAGTCTACATTTTTTGTAGAGAATGGCCGTAGTCGTTCTCATTCCAGGTCAGAAAAGTGGACATGCATGCACTCACGCAACCTCCGAGCGCGCGGCAACTCCCGCGCCAACAACGACGTCAATGATCACACCCCCGCCAACACCGTTCTTCCCTCTGCCCAGGATGTCACCACGGACGCACAGCCCGATCCTGAGCGGCCGCAACCTCGCAGTCGAGCGCGCATCGCGGAGCCTAGCACCCAGACTGGCGGACGTCGCGGCAGGAAGTCGCGCAACGCTTGCTGCGGTATCCGGTCCCGTTCGCCCACGCCCGCGTCTACCGATGACGAGCTTGAAGTGCCCCCCCTCGCAACTGGCGAAACACCTGGTATGTGCCGGGCTCACTATGTTTTTGTATTGACACTAACTTTGTTGTACCTACAGCCGGCTCGCAGCACACGTACATCTATGAATCCGTCCCACACGAGGTCTTCATGCAGTACGCGAAGAACCGCCTCGGTGCGGACGCGGACCTCAAAGACTGGCCGACGGCCGACATCCTCGAAATGCTCCGTGTCAAGGAGGCTGATCAAGCGATTAAAGTGGGCTCTTCGCGACACAAAACTTCGGTGAGCACCCGTCTAATTTTCGACATGTCTTTGGTTTTCCTAACTTTATTCAATATAGATTGTCATGCTATCGCCCGAGCCCATCGCTGTAGGTGGAGGTTGGCATCGCGATTGGATTCCCTCAGTGGGTGGGTACTATTTGTTTATATTAATATTACATTACTAACTAATCTACGATACCCTCCTCAGCCGGGACTTCACAAGGCGGAGGGCCACGACCTGCCAAGCGAGCAGCCGACGAACCTGTTGCGTCCGATGGATCGTCGAAGCGGCAGCGCGCCACCCTGGACCCAGTCCTGGCAGACAACACCGACACAGAGTCAGAGTCAGACGACTATGTCATGGTGCCCACGAATCCCACTCCTGCTGGCCCGCTTTTCCCCCCTGTTTCTCAACGCGCAGCACTGAGCCAGCCCCGCTCATTTACTGTCCCTCGTCCCAGTTTACCCCCTCTACGAGGTACCCAGGCACCGCCGCCCTCGCGTGAGCCCACCACATCCACTCTACTCGATAGCCCTCGGCCATCTGCGCAGCCCTCGCGCTCCCACTCCCTCGGCGGCTCACTACCACGCAGTGTCAACACCTCCCTGCCTATCTTACCCAGGCTAGACTACCCACCTCGCGACCCCACACACCAGCGACTCCGCACCAAAGTTCTGGCCAAGGCAGTCGATGAGTTGCAGGAGATAGTTGGAGATGACGAGGACGACGAGTCGGAGGAGACTGATGACGATGAGGCAGGCGACGCGCCGGGCCCGACCCGGCTTCAGCCAAGTGCTCGGAAGGCGACTACCTACCAGGGAAGCCAACGATCTCACCTTCCCTCCAACCCCGGTGCGCGTAGCACGATTGCCAGCGGGAGTTCTAAGTCCGCAGCGCGGGATTCTCTCCTCGCCATGGAGCGCGCACAGGCCGCGGCAGAGCAGTGGGGGGTTGTGCTTAGGTGTACTCGTAGGAAGGAAGCTAGGCCCCGTCACTCGCCACCTAGCACCCAGGCCCAACCGGGGTCTTCTACTGGTACTAGTGAGCCACGCGGGAGCCAGAGCCGACGTAATGATCCGGTGTCGGCCGCACGGGCTGATATGCTCGCGTATAACCAAGAGTTGGTGGAAGGACGGGCGAGGTCAACCGTACAGGATGCGATCCGCCACAACCGGCTTGAGGCTGATGAGGAGATGCGGGCGCGACCCGGGCCAATGCGCAACCGGCCGCTAAATGGGCTAATGGATGACGACGAGGAGACCCGTGCGCACGCCGAAGCTTTCGCGGCAGGCACTTTCCCGGTAAGTAGCTTATTTTACGATATGTTTCTAGTAACGCAACTTATGCTGACTTCTTAGAAACCCACTCGCGCTCGCCGTCGTCGTAACCGGAAAAAAAAGCCACTCGCACGCGACTCCACAGGCCTTGCTCGTCAGGTTCTTGTAGTTGCTAAAATCTACCTCTTCGGCTACGCCTTGCAGGAGGGAATTTACCAGACGCGCGCTACATTCCTCAACTGGGCTCAACTTTCGCACTACGATACATGGTCCTTATTGTTGACGAAGGTCACGTACACGGCCGCAACTGACAGTGAGCTTGAAGTGGTACGTCACAAGTGCTTAGACAGGACATATTCGTGCTAACCATTCAGTCATAGATGGTCAACTATCTTGCGACTCTCCGCGGCAAGGTCAAGGAGCGCCTACGTCCGATCGTGGCCGAGGTACATGGGTTCAATCACCGAATTGCCAGTCAAGAAGACATCCAGGACAATCTTGACCAGTATAACCTCGTGCATCCGAATACTTTTCACTGCAGGGTATGTCACGTCACACGCGCTCCTGCCGATTTATTCTCACACATTTGATTACTTAGGAGTATAGCCCGCGCAAGGGCCACTACGAGAGCCCCCATCTTGCGCGCTTCATTGCCGCAGGTCTCTTCCATGGCCCGACGTCTGTCGGCGTGCAATTTCCGGAGTTCTTTGAAGAAATGCCACTCACCGTGGTCGCGTTTATTTTGGCGTTGGTACGATCTGTTTACTAATTTTGCTTGCCGCATTTGTATACTAATATCAACGCCTGCAGTGGCAATTTGGTCTAGAGGAGTGGTCTCCCGGGTGGTTTCAGCCCAAGGAGCTCGGCGCGTCATACATGCTCGACAAGTACGAGGCTCATTTGGCCGGGCTCAAAGAGCTACGCAATGTGGCGCCTCGACGCATGTCCAAGCTGCAGCAGGAGTGGCGGAAGTACACTAAGTAAGCCACCCGACATTTACACTTTGCGGTTATTGATCACTAACACAACCGTCACAGGGAATACTCGGGCGCTGCCTTTATTCCCAAGCAGCCTACACAGGACATCACCCCGTACTCTGAGCTGCGTCCAGATAGCCCGGATCCCCCATTTGAGCGTGAACGTGATTTTCAGCCTAGCTTGGAGAGCCGGCGGCTCGACGAGGAGGAGGACGCGCGACTCATGCAGCTCGCCCGTTTGGAGAGCCTGAAGCAGGCCTCCCGCGACAATGACCGATTCTTTGCTGCCCACGCGGATTTTCTTGCCGCTGATGACAATACCTTGCGCTCCCCGACCCCATCTCTGCCCATTGAGTACAACGACGAAGGCTGCTTGACCGCCGCTGCCAAGGGAAAACACCGGTCGAGCTAGGTTGGCGACCCTGTCGACGCCCTCGTTGCTAGCTTTTGCGTGGCCACATCTTACTCACTATTCATTCTATATACCCATTTTCTCGTTATCGAATCTCCCGGCGCTACTGTCCCCATTCCCCCGTCTCATTTTGCTTGCGCTCCGTACCCCCGCGTTCATAATTTCTGGTAACTCGTCGAACACTTATTACCCTGTCTCGTCTCGTATTTTTTGCTCTTCCCTTTTGTTTCAGAGCTCTGTGTCCCTCTCCCCCGCGCTTCATATATCGCGTCGTGCGACTCATCCATTTTGTCCCATCACGTGTTTCACGGCTCGTCTCGTTTATTTCCCTCCTGTCTCGTTACACGCTCATTTTATTTCGTGCCGTCCCTGTTTCAAGAAGTTTTATACATGTTCTTGACACCAATACCATACTCTTATGTCGTCTTATCTGCCCGAGCGTCGCTTCGGGGTGCCCCCAGTGCCGACGTCAGAGAAAACCTCCTGGAATTATAGTATGTTATAGCATGCTATTTAGCCTAATTTATGGATTACAGGATTCAGGTCTACCCCCCCATTATTTACTGCAATTGTACTAAATAAACCAGGATTTATAGGATTGCGAGAAATAAAGCTAGGCCCAGTTGGGTCATGATCCTAACCAAACATGTCCCATATTAGGCAAGCATTAATTAGTCCAGATCAGGCTTCACCCATATCAGGCAGTCACTTAATTAGTCCAAATCAGATCATGCCCTGATCAGGCAAGGTTAATTACCCCACACTGATGAGGCACTCAAGGAAGCAGTCACCTGCCACATGACTCTGGCCTTGTGGCTCAGCCCCTCTCCAGCCCAAGTCCCCTCCTGCCCTTCCCCCACTCTAGGCCAGCCCACCTGAGCCTTCCCCCAGGGGTATTTTCTAGCATTTAGCCCCTTTGGTCTACAGGGGACAAGAATCTGCAGGCTAGTTCAAGAGTTTGATCATATTGCAAATGAATAGGGGCTGGATTTGTTGTAATTAGTCCATTTATGGAAGGAGCCATAAATGGGCTGATTTGTTGAGATAAAACATAGTTGGATGCAAATTCATTAGTCCATATATGGAAATGGCTTGAAGTGGACCAATTATTCCATTTTTGGAAAACTCAGCCTCAGCCATAAATCCGTAAAACTGTTCCAAAAGTTACATAACCAGTCTCAGTTTGGAATTTCAAATTCATGCACAGCATGCCCAAAAAGGTGATAATAGGATCAGAAACAGCCTTTTCTGGCAGAATCTAAAAATAGAACCTTAGGTACCTCTTTGAGGAGGAATTTGAAATTGGGATTGTATGAGCTTTGGCTGGATTTTTTTGGATTTTTCATGTATAAAAGGGGAGACTTGTCATGACCCACCCCGTTCTGTCTTGTGGCTTGTATGTTTTCTCGTGGCTCATGACCTGAGTCACTTCTGTTGGCTGTGTTTTCTTTTGTCTGACTCGCACTGCGCGCTCATCAGACGCTGCCTCGTTTTTGTATGACTCACCACATGCCTTATGCTGTGCGAGTCTGACTCGATGTTCGCTCTTGTTATGTATGGGCTGTACGCCCTACGTCTATATATTCGAGCCTGAGCAAGCCTGGTCTACCCAGCTTGCTCTACACTCGTCGTTTACCCTTTTCTACTAGGCTCTTCAGCCACTAGTACCCTTCGCAAGTCATTCAGTAATCACTGTCTTTTCACCGTCGCCGGTTTTTCTCGTTTAACTCGCTCGCCTACTCGCTCGTCTTTGCCACTCGATACATCCGTCGTCGACAGTCTCCTGCACTCTCTCAACGTCTTAGAAGAGGTTGTGACAAGACTGCTATAGCTGCAATCTGGGTAAATCCCATGAAATCCAGTAAATCCTGGTTAATTTGGTGCAATCCAGCTAAATAGACTGCTATTAATACCCAGGTCTATATAAAAAATGCGCTTTTTTCTGACGGACTTTCCCACCTGCGCACGCCGCCTCTACATTCTGTTACGACAGATTTTGTTTCTGGTTTGTACGCATTACCGCCAGCTCGCAGGCTGTGTCTAATCTTGACACGTTGTGAGTCCTACATTTGTAAGTCCTACATTTGCATGCCCGACACTCGCACGACGAACCCGACACTCGCACAACAAATTCAACGACCATACGACATGTCCGACAAGTCCAACTCTCGCACAACGAGTCCGACGCTCATACAACGAGTCCGACGCGCGCACAACAAGTTTGAGGTTTGTACTACGAGTCCGACACTTGCAGAACATCTCCGACGTTTGCACGACGATTTCGACGAGTCCAATGTGTGCATGACGGGTCCGACACTCGCACAACCAATCTGACGTTTGCACGACTCGTCCAGCATTCGAGTGCCGTGCTCAACGCTTATACATCGTGTGTCCGCTTGCGGATTTAAGTACATTAACTTACTTTTTTTTTTCTGATTCAGGAGTTCCACAGGTGGAACCCGTTGGCTTCCGCATGCTAGTTAGAGCCCGGGGGTGCTACTTAGAACCGGGGGGCGCTACCTACCCCGGAGGGCGCGCTACCGGGCTACCGGCTAACTTCATGCTCCCGAGCGCTAGTTTGCCAGGGACGTTTTCGCCGAGACGCCAGGATCGACCTGGCGTCGTCCGTACGACACGACACGTCGAGCCTTCGCTCCGTGTCCCATCAATCGCCCGAGCATCCAAGCGACGCTCCGGCTCCACCACCTCCGGGTACGTGCCCGACGTACGCGTACCACCTCTTGTTCGCCTACGGTAGCCTGTAGGCGAATTGCACTGGCGGCGCTGTTTGTCGCTTTGTCCCCAACCGCCTTGAACGCGAGTCCGCCCCTCGGCGCTTAGCTCGCCCTCGTCGACTCAACCACCACGGCCGTGACCCAGACGACACCCCTCCACTCGTCAACGACCCCTCGAGCTCCCTCGACTCACCTGTCGACCTAGACGAGCCGAAACGACGCCAAGACTGACCTGGCGTCGCCTTTACGACACGACACGTCGAGCCTTCGCTCCGTGCCTCACGAACTGCCCGAGCGCCCCAGTGACGCTCAGGCCCGGTCCCCGTCTCACTTGGATTCGTACAGGACCCGCTGGCCATGCTACGGTTACGCTACTTCGTAGAGCCACGCTTGACGCGTGGCTCGAGTCGACTTTCTTCGATTCTCACGGATTGATCGAACGCCGGGAGTAATCCCGGCGTGCACCTCACGAAACGGCGCGTCGAGAGACTACTCCGCGCCTCCACGACTTGCCGAGCCCTTTGACAGCGCTCTGGCCCTCCCTCGTCTCGCCCGTTCACCCAGACGACCCCAGACCACGCCAGGATCGATCTGGCGTCGTCGTTACGACCCATCACGTCGAGCTTGCGTCCGACGCTGTCGTTCCGTGTACGACGAACTGCCCGAGCATCCAACGACGCTCAGGCTCGACCTCGACCTCTCCCGGTTCGTGGATCGAACCAAAGTGGCTCGGAGCCAGTGGGGCGCCG